>JABUOV010000236.1:0-63023 GCA_025617405.1 Perca schrenkii
TTTTAATTTAAGTTTGCAAGAAATATAGACCAATACAACAACAGGCTTAAATTAACTGACAACATAAGTTATACGACTTACAGTTCTCAAGGACGCACACACACGATCTCAACTGATTTATCCTCTTTTGTCAAAAAAAATTTTTCTGTGTGGCGCACCGCTTGCGGTGTAAGACGCGTGTCCGCGCTATTTTCCGACATGCACTCACAATCACTCCTGATAGACAACCTTTTGTACAAAACTAAAGTAACAAGCCAATTTTCTAAAATGTAAGGAGTAGAAAGTACTGATATTCTTGTTAAAATGTAAGGAGTAAAAGTAAAAAGTCGCCACAAAAATAAATAGTAAAGTAAAAATATCTGAAAAATCTACATGAGTACAGTAACAAAGTATTTGTATTTCGTTACTTCCCATCTCTGACCCCGAGCAGTTGGGGGTTCGGTGCCTTGGTCAAGGGCACCTCAGCAGTGGCCAGGAGGTAAGGAGGAGATTGAGCTAGACTTGTGTGTCAGTTTTCAGTCAATCAGGCTTATGGTGTAAGTGGCGTGGCCTTCCCCAAATCACATTTTTTTTAAGCCTTAATTACAGCATCTGGCCAATTGGGCTCATATTTCTAGATCATTGGTCGGTGCTTGGGCCCTAATAATAATAATAATAATAATAAGTAGAATAAGAAATTGAGCAATTTGAATACGGCCTTTTCTGACTGACTGAAAGTAGTAAATCTAGCAGTAAATATTATAGATATAGTGTCCAAATCGCCACAAAAATATAAAACAAACATAGATCCACTAAGGACTAGGAGTGCACAATGTGTATAGAATTTATGTAATCTTATATCATGATATTTATATATATCATGATATAGTATTTTTTCTTGAAAACCAATTGTGAAACTGTTGGTTACCAGATGGTAATGTCTGGCAAATCCATTGAATTAATTACCTGACAAATTAAGGGTGCTACAGACACACATTGAGAACCAATCCTGTTCTGTGTGCTACATATTGTGCAGTTGTTTTCCAATAATGCTCTGTTAAAGCCAGCTGAGTCTTATGAGTCACTATTTACACACAAAGTGACTTGCCACACACCTCACCCTCAGCAGATGTCAGAAAGAAGCATATACTGTGCACCAAATAATAGAACTGAAATAAGGCGAGTTTTTGTTCCCCCAGCATGAGATGTGTTTATCAGGAACCAGCTCCTTGTCTCTCACTAAGTGATGCTCATTGCTGCTGCTTTGTCAGTGTGGTGACTAATCCTTGTGAGAAAATTATATTTTCTCCAGACAATTATTACAGCTACAACAATAAAACCATTTCCTGCACAATGGGGGTGCCATCTATAAAGTGTTGTTTTTGTGTCACACAGTGTGACACAACTGTGCAGCATCTGGACCTATCTGTGTTTCCATAGGATGTAGCAAAGCAGCTCAAAGGGAGGCTCTTTCTGGTTGAGGCTCTATCTGCACTGTGAAATCATAGCTACAGTACAGCAAATCATAGCTACAGCTAATATAATAAATGCATATTGCCACGGTGACCTAATTTTTCAACAGACATCAGGACTGCTTGGAGGATGAGGTATTGAGATAAAATGTCTGGCAGTTGTTTTTAAACACACATGCAACACAGCTTTGAGTCCATTATAGACAAAAGCTATTAAAATAAATGTATACCTGTGTATACATGTGTGGACAGTGTTGGTTTCGAGTTTAAGACGTGGAAAATACAGGTTCAATGCAAACTCTGTATTTAATACCAGAGACTAACATGACGTTACCATTCAAATAACATAGTGAAAAAAATTATAATCAAGTATGATGCCACTATGAAATCACACACTTGAAGCCTAGCCAATGTAGCACCAGCTATTCTAAAAATTACCATTTTTGACAAAAATGAATGTTAAAAATGCAAAGAGGTGGTAAAGTCTATTATGACGCGTGAGAGAATGACTCACCTCTTGCAGGATCTGTGACTCAAGTCCTTCCCACAAGTGGCTTACTGGATTCTGCCTTTGTGGAGTATCAGACCAGTGGATTCACGCATCGTGAGTGGAGATGCTGAGCTGAGAGAGAGAGAGAGAGAGAGAGAGGGAGAGAGGGAGGGAAGGAGAGGAACTCCGCCTTCAGATCTGACGGTGTGAACACAACATGCAGCTACTGCCAGCAGTTTTTAGCCATCTACCACAGTGGATTGAATGAAGCAGCAGCAAAGAGCAGAGCTTCCTCCATGTTGAAAACATTTAATCTGTAAGGAGCTGCATCCTAAAAGAATTCAGCTCTTAGTGCAGAATTCCAACCTGCAGTACAGTAAAAAAAATAGAATATGCAGCAAAGGGAAGAACAGATATTTTAAAATGACTTCAGTGGATATTTTGTGTTTGTTGGTTTAAACTCCAAAACTCAACCAACAATTTCATACTAATACATTTGTTGAAGTGGAAAGTTGTACTGATAGACTGTTGCTGTTATTCTGAAAATGTAACACATATCCTTCAGTAACAGACCAACACTGTAGTTACATGACTAAAGATAACATGACCCTCCAAATTACTTTGCAGCATTATCACTGGTATCACATACTAATTTGGAAGAGAGTAAATAAGCAAAAACTACTAAATGCATTTTGTCAAATAAGGCTTTTAGTTGAAGGACATTTACTGAAAAAATTATAAGAATGCTGTCGTTCACTGCGTGTTTATTTTGTAACCAGCTCTAATCTCTTCACTCAGATGGCAATTTCTGTCAGTTGTTCAGCAAGTTTTTTCTTTTTTCCTTTGTTTTTTTCCTCCTCCTGATGTTTGCTTCTTTTTCTTCTTCAAGGTATAGTAGTTTTTAGTGTAGAGATATGAGAGTTTGTCTCATTTTCAAATAAGACAACAAAAACAAATCAGGAGCACACATTTTTATATTTCACTTTGCTTTATTGTCATGAAAAAAAAATACATCTGTGTTGCCAAAGCATAACAACTAACATACATATAAACAGCAACAACAAGTAAATAAATCATATATAATAATAATACAAGTGAACAGGATAATTATCAGGCTTGTGCACAATTCAGAATTTAATTGAGAATGACTTCTAAATTCCAATTAAATTCTTGAATTTGAATTTATGTCAAAAACAGGATCTAGAATTACAATTAAAATTTGAATTAAAGGAAGCAGAATTGCAATTCAATAAAAATTCAAAGAAATTCATATACATAATTTAAGTGAAGTGTTTAATAATTAAGCTTTACAATATATGTCAGATATGATTGCATTACATATTCTATCTATTAGTTTGAACTACTTGTACAGATTACATTTTCAGGAAATGTTTTCCCCCAGCAGTGAATGTTAAAAGCTCTAGTCACGTAACAAATAATTCATTTTTAATTATTGTAATTTTGTGGAATATGATGGAACATGACTCCATTTCCCAGAATGCTTTAATTTAACCAAGTATTTAAAATGGTTGCCAAAACATTTGAGGTGTGACATTTGTTTGAAAGCTTCTTTTCTACACAATTTGATGGTCAACACTGGACTTTTTAAGTTTCAGAAGTCTGTTACAACTTCAGATTATAAATGTTTATAGATTTGACACCTGTAATAACGGTGACATGGAAAATAATAGCAGGCCTAAAAGGTCATCTGTACTAGTTCATTTTGAAGAACCAATTCCAACAAGAACACCTGGAAACCACAGAGCCATACGCAAGCACTGCAGTGCTCCAGTCTGTGGCTCCATCAAAGCTACTTCAAATTTCAAAAGGCATCTTTTATTTTGAAACCATCTCTTGATGGTATTATGCTACTGATATTTGATATCATCAGTGTTAGGGTCACTACTCAAGAATGTGTAATACACATTATTCACTTTTACCCTAACCCCATAATCCATTACCTTACTTGTTATTCTCTATGAATAGTAACTCATTACTCTACTCATTACATTACTGTAGCGCAACACAGCAAGAGCCTGGCATATAGCTTATAAAGGGCTTAAACACACCTTCAACTCACAACACAACAGTAACAGTAACATTAATGTGTTACATTGCTCAGTTACAGCCAAATGTGATTATATTATGGTATTACTTCGTAAGGAGTAACCCCCAACACTGGATATGATATGTGTTTAAAAGCATGCAAGCACACTTTACTTATTACTTATTGTAAATCAAGAAAACAATTCTTTCCAATTGTGGAATTAATATAAATATTTGTTCTCTTGATGTAGTGATCTACATTTTGGAACAAAATGTATGCAGGGTTGAGGAGTGACTAGTTACGTGTAATGAAATTATGTTATTAAATTACAAAATTAATGTAATTGTATTTAGTTGTATTACTGAGGTAAAATGTGTAAGTCAATTAGTTACTAATCAAATTAAAAGTAAATTGCACAGAAGCAGTTTCTGAACCTTCCTAGCACTGAATGCATGGGAAATTCAACACATTCTTTCTGATGTGTGACTGTGTGGAATTTCTTCGAATTGCAATTCATTTAATTCCACTTACTGTCATTCAAATTCAACTTCCTGTGGGGCGGAGTCAATCAATTCAAATTCCAATTCATGAATTGAATGGAGGCCAATTCTGAAATTTAGAATTTAGCACAAGCCTGATAATTATGATATAATTGCAAATAATAAACAATTATGTGCATGTCCCTCAAAGGGTACGTTGAAACAATAATATAAAAAAAGAAAAAGAAAACAAAATAAGAAAACAAAGTATAATAATAATCTCTCTCTCTCTCTCTCTATTTGACACGCCTCTCCTTTCCACAGGTGAAGACTTCCACAAACAATAAATCGATGTATCCTCAATTATTGCTCCTCCAGTGAGCCTCATCGCTCCTCTCTCCTTGAGATGCATTTTAGGAATTGGGAAGTCCTTTGAGATGCTGCGCTGAGATTGATTTTAAGGGTCACAAGCTGAGTATGAAGTACTGAGGAGCCAAGGAGGTATAAAATCAGGTGGGATAGGCCCCCTGTCTCTAGCCACTTCTGACGTTCACAGCCCTTTGCATTACCATTTCCCATCCATCCAACAGAAGCCCTTAGACTCTCCCACCTGTCTCAGTCCCCAGAATCTCTCGCACACCTTCTGACCTGTTTCCACTTTCCCTGACCAGCTCTTAACTATATAACCCATGCTGTTTTAAATATATCCAGCCCCTTAGCTGCTAAATGCTCCACTATGTTCTATAGCTAGTCACTGACTTTGTCTGTCTGCTGTTTGATGTTGAGCTGTTAGATCAGTGGGCTTTTTAGAGCTTTTTTTAAAAACCGAAAACAACTGCTTGCGGCAGCTGGAAACAACACTAATAAAACAATATGCCGAAAGACGCTAAAATGTTCCGTAATGTTAAAGTGCTCATATTATGCTTTTTGGCTTTTCCCCTTTCCTTTATTATGTTGTATATCTTTTTGTGCACGTTAAAGGTTTACAAAGTGAAAAAGCCTAAAGTCCACCCTAAAGGGACTTACCATCTTCCAGAGAAAACACTGTTCACAAACTGCTCCAAACAGCTCTACTGTAGTCCTTTACTTCCGTGACAAACGTGCGTCAACACACGTTATAATCATGGATTAAGAGAACTGGATACAGTGTTTGGCGGGAAGCCCCGTACGTTCCAGTGAGAGTGCTCAAAAGCGCATAAAGCAAACATGGAGCTCGGCTCTTCCGCATTCTAGGCCCATGACGTCACGATGGACACGTGCACTGGCAACAATTTGTTTGTGTTGTCTTAGCAACCGGTAGCAACATGCTTGTTCATGAGCTTATCTCTCGTGTCTCTTACAAGTGGCGAACTCATGAACTCATGGTCATGGTCTAAAACTAACTCACTAACGTTAAACATTGTGTTTTCGTTGTTCCTGATCCTTTACATGCTTAGCTAAATAAACGATAGATGTATTTAGCTAGAAAACCAAGGAGATTTAATCATTATGTCGTGCTACTAGCTAGCGCTAGCAGTTAGCCTGCAGTTTCGTGAACAGAGCTCATCCATGGCTTCATCTCTCATCCACGTTACAAGCTTTACAGCATACAGCCCTCGGATGTATCATAAGAGAGAACCAAGGCGATGTAATCACTATGTCTGTAGTAACGTTATGTAGGCATGATCTTAATACAGCCATGCTAGCTAAGCCTGATGTTAGCAACTAGCTAGCTTGCCGATCCTATCCTATCCACCAATCACAGCGTCTCTTGGATGAAAACATCCACCCCCCCACATACGCACATACCTAACGCATGTGCGTTAGGTAATCAGAGTGAGAATTAAATGGACAGATTTGTTATTAAAAAAGCAAACCTAATGTTGCAGGTGCATCAACGACATCCACCACCAGTGCAGAGAGTTCTTAATTTCCCACGAAGCTGATCGTGGTGATACCCCAGAATCGGTAACTGCGCGCTAGATACATTGCACCGCGAGCGCCCGGTCGTGGTGCTCATTAAGTCAGCGGTAGTTGGTGGTCAGTTAAACTTCTCATCTCAAATCCTATCTGTATTTGTGAGAAGTGGCGCTGTCCTGAGTTAATACTTTATGGCTTTATTATCGAGTTAATAGTGACAGAGACAGAGAACATTGCAGAATCAGAATGTAATCACAAAAATATCATAATTAAAAAGACATTAGCATCATGGACTCATGGCAGTGCGCTACCCACCCTGCCCGTTATGAGAGCTAAACAGCACATATCTGCGTTCATCAACAACCGGACTGTGTCACACACAAAGAGAGAGCGAGAGAGAGAGAGAGAGAGATGTCTCTTGTCTGATCGTTAAAAAATTTAACATTTCAGCAGAGATGTTCATTTCCATACAGGTTTAGTGGCTTAACAGTGAAGTAGGGGATTTGATTTGCGGGGGGTATGTGAGTCTGATGAAATCTGATGTAGGCTATCTTGTGGAGTGCGATAAGTGAGGAGACAAGAGACGGAGATGCGTCGAGTCAGCTTTACTCTCCACTTCAATATGTGTATCACAATGTACAACGAGTGAGAACAACAGCGGCCATACACTTATTTAACCGGAACACTCAAATCATAACACCTCTCCCTTAAAGGTACAGTACCTTGGTGAATGTCTCTTTCAGTGTTACTTGTGGGTCACCACACAGGCCCCCCCAGAATTCACCCATAATAACAGGTCCACACCGAACAGGGACACCAAAGAGAACATAGGACACTATTCGCTAGTGCAAAACAGAACAGTCCAGCTCACAACAGTCCCTAGAAAGGTTGACGTATGGGGGGGCGGACCAGGCGGCCATAACGGCTGCGCTTAGCAGGAGAAGGGCAAGGGGCGAGGGGCAGGGCAGGGGCCGAGACCGCCGCAGGGGGGCGTCCTCGCCGTGGGGGCTGGGCCAGCTGAAGCGGTTCGCCAATATCCACATGAGCAGGCTTGAGACGGTCTATAGCTACCCGCTCAGGCTTGCCCCCCATATCCACAACGAAGTTCTTAGACCCTCCCACCAGGACACGGAAGGGCCCATCGTAGGGGGGGGCGCAGCGGGGGGGATGAAGACATACTTTGCTGACGGCAAATCCTTGGGAACATAGGACTGGGGGAGGCCATGGCGAGACGTCGGAATAGGAACGAAAGCGTCGGCAACGTCCCGGAACACAGCACGATGGGAGGCAACTGACCACGGGGCCGTGGCATCCGGAAGAAACTCCCCCGGGACGCGCAGAGGCTGGCCGTACACCAGCTCGGCCGATGAGGCTTGAAGATCTTCCTTGGGGGCGGAGCGAAGGCCAAGCATAACCCATGGGAGGCGGTCAGCCCAGTCGCCGCCCGTAAGGCTGGCCCTGAGCGCGGCCTTCATGTCGCGATGAAACCTCTCGCAAAGTCCGTTGCTCTGTGGGTTATAGGCTGTGGTACGGTGGACCTTTACCCCCAGGACCTCGGCGACCGCAGTCCAAAGCTCCGACGTGAACTGCGGACCTCTGTCCGAGGAGAGGTCGGACGGTGTGCCGAAACGGGCCACCTCAGCTGCTGTAGTGGAGGACAGGGGAACCACTTCTGGCCACCTGGTGGTCCTGTCCACCATGGTGAGTAGGTAGGTGTAACCACGGGAGGGGGGAAGTGGGCCCACCAAGTCCACATTCACATGATCAAAACGCCTCTCAGGCACTTTGAAAGGTGCCAAAGGAGCCTTGGTATGACGAGTCACTTTTGCACGCTGGCACGCCACACAGGAAGCAGCCCAGACCCTGACGTCCCTCCGCAGGCCTGGCCAGACAAACTTAGCCCCCACCAGCTTGGTAGAGGCCTTCCCCCCCGGGTGGGAAAGTCCATGTATGGCGTCACAAACCCTACGCCTCCAGCCAGCAGGTACCATGGAGCGCGGTTGGCCAGTGGAGACGTTGCAGAGGAGTGTAGTGTTGGCAGTGTCAAACAGCACATCTTCCATGAGCAGCGCCGTGTGGGCCGTCCTGTAGGCTTGCACCTCAGAGTCCCCAGTCTGATCCTCAGCCATGGCTGCATAGTCCAGACCCAAATGGACGGACCCAGTGATGGCTCGGTGACGAAATTGTCTTTGCCGGCCACGTGCTGAATGTCAGTCGTGTACTCTGAGATAGCAGAGAGCTGACGCTGCTGTCGACCAGAACATGGCTCCGAAGACTTGGCCATGGCGAACGTCAGCGGCTTGTGGTCAACAAAAGCCATGAACCGCCGGCCTTCCAACAGGAAACGGAAATGACGGGTGGCGAGGAAAAGACCCAGGAGCTCCCTGTCGAAGGTGCTGTATTTCCTCTCGCTGTCACGGAGCTTCCTGCTGAAAAAGGCCAGCGGCTGCCAGGCTCCGCCCACCCACTGTTCACACACAGCCCCCACGGCGTAATCAGAGGCGTCCGTAGTAAGAGCCACCGGGGCGGTTTTGGCAGCTTCAAAAGCAGCAGTCATCTCCGGGGACCAATCCAACATGTCCGCCGGCCTCCGACCCCGCAGGGCATCGTACAAGGGTCGCATGAGTTGGGCCGCATGGGGGAGGAAACGGTTGTAGAAGTTCACCATGCCCAGGAACTCCTGCAGGGATTTCACAGTGCGCGGGCGTGGGAAACCGGCGACGGCATCCACCTTGGCAGGGAGGGGGACAGCCCCCTGTGGGGTGACGTGGTGGCCGAGAAAAGTGATAGATGACCGGCCAAACTCGCACTTGGCCGGGTTGATGATGAGACCATGCTCGCTGAGGCGGCCGAACAGTTGTCTGAGATGCGTCAGGTGGTCGTCTGCAGACGCGCTGGCCACAAGAATGTCGTCCAAGTAAACAAACAGGAACGGCATGTCCCGCAGCACAGAGTCCATGAGGCGCTGAAACGTCTGCGCTGCACCCTTGAGGCCGAAAGGCATCCGTAGGAATTCGAACAGGCCAAAGGGCGTGATGACAGCCGTCTTGGGAACATCCTGCGGGTGGACGGGCACCTGGTGGTAACCGCGCACCAGGTCCACCTTCGAAAAGATCGTGGCACCGGCTAGGTGGGCGGAGAAATCTTGTATGTGCGGCACTGGGTAACAGTCGGGGGTGGTGGCGTTGTTCAGGCGACGGAAATCACCACAGGGACGCCAACCACCATCAGCCTTGGTCACCATGTGCAGGGGGGACGCCCACGGGCTGTTGGAGCGGCGCACGATGCCGAGGTGCTCCATGGTGGCGAACTCCTCCTTGGCAATTGCGAGCTTGGCCGAGTCGAGGCGCCGGGCTCGTGCATAGACTGGAGGGCCAACCATGGTGATGTAGTGCTCCACGCCATGCTTAGCCACCGCCGATGAAAACGTGGGCGTGGTGATATCAGGGAACTCAGCAAGCAGGCGTTGGTACTGGTCCCCGGTGGCAAGCGTGTTCAACAGACAAAGCGCCCCCTCCCCCCCAGCGTACAGGGGTACGAAGCAAAAGAGAGGGCGTCGATCAGGCGGCAGTTTGTAACATCCACCAACAGTCTGTAAGCACAGAGGAAATCCGCCCCCAGGAGCGGCGTAGACACGGCAGCCATGACGAAGTCCCAGCCGAAACGCCGCCCGCCGAAACACACTTCCACATACCTCGTGCCATAGGTACGAATGGGCGTGCCGTTGGCGGCGTCCATTGGAGGGCCCTGCCCGCCAGCCATGGTGTCCACAGGCTGCTGCCGGTTGGCGAGGAAAATCCTGTCCGCCTCCACAGCCAGCGCCCGATAGTCTCTGGAGGAAGTGAGGGGGGAGCAGGCCAGTGCGGTGCGCACAGGTGCTGGGAGCTGCCGCAGGAAGATGTGGGCGAAGAGGAATGAGGGATCCGCCGCTCCCAGCACAGCCAGCATCCGCTCCATTAACTCAGACGGCTTGCTGTCACCAAGGCCGTTCAGGGACAACAGGCGGTCTGCTTTCTCCAGCTCCGACAGCTCAAAGAGTTCCAACAGGAATGTTTTGAGTGCGTCGTACTTGCCGTTAGCCGGAGGAGCCTCTAACAACGCCATAGCCCTGGCCGTCGTTGAGGAATCCAAGGCCGATACAACGTGGAAATACTTTGTAACATCCTGCGTTATTCCTCTCAGCTGGAACTGGGCCTCGATGTGTTGAAACCACGGCCGCGGGTTGTACTGCCAAAAGTCCGGTAACTTGATAGTGGCCGCGTAGACAGCACCGACATTAGCCGCGCCGCTAACAGCGGCCGGCGCCGCAGCAGCAGCATTCTCACCACCGTCGTTGTTCGACATGATTCAGCCGTATTCAACTTGCGTCGGGGTCACCAATGTGGAGTGCGATAAGTGAGGAGACAAGAGACGGAGATGCGTTGGGTCAGCTTTACTCTCCACTTCAATATGTGTATCACAATGTACAACGAGTGAGAACAACAGCGGCCATACACTTATTTAACCGGAACACTCAAATCATAACACCTCTCCCTTAAAGGTACATTACCTTGGTGAATGTCTCTTTCAGTGTTACTTGTGGGTCACCACAATCTGATAATACAATAGCAGGAAAAGAGTCAAAGGCGCTGATGTGCAGGTTACCTTCCCCCCACTTCCCCCCCAAACACGAACACACATACAGATATGTCTCACTTTATAAGATAGATAGCTTGCCTATAAGTAGTGATGCACCGATGTGAAAATTGTGGCCGATACCGATTACCGATATTAATATTGCTGTTATGGCCAATACCGATATTTACTGATGTTCATATCTCTGTATAGAACACATTTTTTATGATAATCAAATAGGAACTATTTTCCAAAAGGCATTTTTTTTACTTTTGTGATTTATTTTCAGAAATCACTGATATTGGGCACCTTTACCTGTGTGCAAAATATGACAGTCATCAGATTTTCAGAAGAAAAAATAAATATTTATATAAAAATACATTTTTAAAAGGATACAAGTGTGTCCTGAATTCACACTATGAATAAGCCAACCCTGAGTATTCAAAATAAACATCTAACTCACTTGAGACCAAGTCACTGTATTCTGTGAACATTGTACAACAGTTCAAAACTTTAAAGTACAGTAGTAGGCCTTAAATGGCCAAAGTCAAAAGTATTGAAAGAGGTAAAATGTGAAAATGGAGCTAGAACAAACTGGACTGAACAGACACTGGCTTTTGCAGTCTGAACTGGAAGTACAGTAACTGCCAAGTACTTTAGGGTTAGGCCTAACCCTTGAAATTATAGAAATTGGTGCCTTCTAGGCCGAGATAAGCCAGAAAATGTGTTTTTGGCTCATATGGATGAAAGACACCAAATCCCATAATGCAGTTGCTTCGCTGCTTAGACTCAAGGGGGTAAGCTTCGCTTCAGAACTCGAACCTCCCATGGGATCGCTTTGTTGCTACGAAGCGATCACCTCCCATTAACATTCCGCTGACCGCCATTTTGTTTTTACGTCACTTGACAGCGAATAACTTTACATCTGAAGCGATATTTTAAGAAATGTATATGTTGTTAAATAATGAGGGTTAAGAGGTATAGCTACACAGGGGATGGGGAAATTATACAGGCAATGGAGAAAAAAAACGTATCCATGTGTTCTGCTTTTATAATGCTACTGTTAATACACTGCACATAGCCTTACTGTAAACCATACCACTTGGTTAACTGTATACTACTGTCTACACTGCACTATGCCATATACTGTTTATACTACACTATCTGTCTATACTGTACTTTCTTTGCACTTGAAACTGCATTGAATTGTATCTGTACTTGTACTATGCACAATGACATTGAAGAGAAATATAATCAAATCTAATCTAAAGGTGTCTTGACACCTCAATCAATATTCACTGTGTAGGCCACTGACTTTGAATATATATCATTATAAAGTTCTACCACATAAGTAATAAAACCACATGACATTTCTGTCAAAGCATGTCTACTTGAAGTGTCTACTGTGTGTTTCAATAATAAATATTGAATCATTTGGTTAATAATATTGCTTTATTAAAAGTTGAAATAGTAAAACACAAATAAAAAAGTAATAATAATAAATAAAAGAGCAGTGACAATTGAACAGTGTTATGTCTACCCAAGTGATGACGTATTAATCTAAAGACAAAATGCACATACACAACCCCAAAAGAATGTAACATTCTTTAACTGTTTCATATTAAAAACATGTTGAGAGGTTTAATCCAGTATCATCTTCCTGCATCCCAAGTCGTTCCCGCCGCAGTGAATCAGCAGGATATCCGGGGCTGCTCTTCCTCTAAGGGACCGGTTGAAGAAAGGAAGGAGTCCGTGCCATCGAAGTCCACCCCAGCCAAACCAGTGAACCTTGGCCGCTAGGCCAAGATTGGCCCCCATGGTCTCTCTGGCCATCTCTTCCCCACGACGAATGTAGCTGCTGCCCATTATCCAAATCATTGGACCTGTTAATAGCATGCAGTAATCACAATCATAAAAGTGTTTTTTTTATGTGAAAGTACACACACAAGTAACTTGTCTCGGGCCATAAACAAAACAGAAAAAGTCTATGCAGATATACAATAAATCACAAATGAATTGCTTATCTGTTCATTGAAATAATAATATGACAATATAGGTATTACACAACGTTTGAGGGCTTTGCATTCTTTGCTACTGCTTACTGTTAAACCTTAATTATAGTGTGAAGTCATGCCATGTATTGATTTGCAGTGTGTCAGTTGGGTTACCTATTTGGACTTGAACTTTAGGCTTCATGGCCATTGTCTCTGCTGCTGTCCCTTAAGTGGAGGATCGGGACAGGTCCTAGAAAAATAAAAAGGCACAGTACAGAGCATGTTAGCTTTGGTATGACTAAATAACAACATTACAACTAACAGGTGACATCTTATTTTAGCACAATCTCATATAGTTCCGAAATATATCCTAGGGTCCTGTTTCTTCAGAGACGGCATTGTTTGCTAATTCAGTAGCTGACAGGGATTATATTTGGACCCAATCTGTTTTTTTAGTTATACAATTCAAATCAACTTGTGTAATACTTCCTTTGGGCACCTACAATTGATTGTTAGGCATGGTGTAGGCTAACAGCTTAATGTTAGTATTTAAACCTATGTGGAAAGAAAAATGAATGAGGGCAACCCTCAGTTATAGATGTTATTGGTGACATTATTGTCCATCTATTACCTATCTGTTAATCAACAGGCCAAAGCAGACGCTTTTGTCCAAAGCGATTTACTGATTAACTTTTTTATATGACTGATTCGTCCATTTTCTTTTGCGATGTAGCTAGATAACGGTTGACGCCATTTTGTGGTTATATTCCGCCAAAATTAACGTTATACAACCCATATACTGTCTATGTATACAACATGTGCAAGCAAGCATGTTATCTTTACCGATGCCCCAGCTAGCTTAAATTATATATAACTTAATCAGTCGTACTGGCGTTATATTCTAAAATAAATAAATGCTATGCAAAATGACAAAATTATTAATCATAATACTTACCAAAAGTTGCTTCTCGGTCATCATCACGGTCTCTGTGAGATTCGTAATGACTGAGATTTCTCTTGGCACAGCTACTAGAAGACTTACAACTTTCAGACACGTTGCTCACGTCACATTTACGTTGTCTCTGTCAGTTGGAGGCTGCGCAGTAAAGCAAGTGATCACAGGAAAAGTGGGAGGACGTACCACGGCTTGTCGTAACCTTTGTTGGTCATTTCCTTCGCAAGTTCCTGATAAATGATGACATTTCTTAGATTTTTGCTATCTAAAATAGCAGTTATATTTTGCTCGTAAATTAAATTCAAAAAGTCTCTCGTCTCCTCGTTCGTCCGCTTACATCCGTCTTTGTTGACACCTGTCATGTGTGCAAACGGAGCGGAAATACTGGGCGGAAATTAACTAAAACTTCTTCGTTTTGTGGCGGGTTGCAACCATAAAATGACCTAAAACTTAATCCCAATTCATTAATTTATTCGGCAAATAAGGTTTCCATCAGCCTTTATCGCATAAACCGTATATCGATCAAGAGAAAATCTGATGAGACCGAATGTATTTCATTTGAGTCGATATTCATGAAATTCTATCGAATTTTACTGTTTCCATAAGGCATTTTTCATTCGATATCACGTAATTCGGATAAAAACGTGTGGATGGAAACATAGCTTCTGTCTCTGGTCCTGCTCACTCAGTGTGAGAGGGGGAGTGGCCAGCGGCTAGAGCGGCAAAAGCCAATGTGTGCTTCTTTTCAGGGCCGTCCAGAGACCTTTGGAGGGGAAGGTGCTCAAAGTATAAAAGGGGCACATGGAACAACCCAGGTAAAAAAGTAGTATACTTTCGTGTATTAGAAATATGAATGAAGTACATGAAGTATAAAACAAGTATGCTTCTACTTGTTGTGCTTTATTTAAAGAGTAGTTAATATATACTTTTTAAAAGTATACTTCAAAATAGATGTAATTAAGTTCAACTTCAGAGTCCAAAAAGTAAGTATACTAATTTACCAGTAATCAAATTATTTTTTAAATGTACTTTTTGAAAGTGTACTTTGTTGTTAATGTATTTTAAATTGTATAGAAGTTTATTTTTTTTAAGTGTATTAAATTTGACATACTTAGAGTGGCAATTCAGTGTACTTATGGGAAGTATATTTTTTTGGAAATTAATTGTTAGTATACCTTTTTAAAGTGTACTATGATCTCACTTCATTAGAAGTGGGACTTTTGTACACTTTATACAGTACACTCTAAAATAAGTGTATTTTTAGTGGCATATCAGAGTACTTTAATAAAATATGTTAAAATACAAAAATGTATAGTGGTTACTTAGTGTACTTATAGTAAGTACACTTATTTTTAATACAGAGTTAGTATAATTTTTGAAAGTGTACACTAATTTCACTTCATAGTAGTGTAATCTTAGTTCACTGTAAACAAAGTGTACTAAATATAAGTGTACTTTTATTAGCATATCAAAGTACACTGAAAAAATGGGAAATAGCAGGTCTTTGAATTTACAAAAATGAATTTAGAATATGCTACGCAATTCATTTATATTCCTTTCAAGAACATGGTTCAATCATGTAGACTTCAGTTGTTTTTGAAATTGATTGAATTGAACATTTTAAATGATCGAATTAAGTTTGGTCACTACCGGAAATGGTATATTTGAATCAAATGGCGCCAGGAAGTATGGGTGACACTTCCCGGGCACTGACACCAACCGTTTATATACTGTCTATAATAACTGTTTCAACAAGGACATCGCCAAAACAAGAAGAATGTGAAGAAGAATGTTGAGCATGTGTTGACTGCGTGCAGGATTAATTCTACAGCAGCCATGTGTTGTCTCCTTCACGAAAATGTAAGTTAACATCAATCAAAATGATTTTGTTCATGTTCATAATGTTTTGTACTGCATGTAGCTAACAGTTACAAAAGTCCGTTCACTTGTTTGTACATTCTATAAATATATTGGTTTTCTTGTAACTAAGTTAGCT
The DNA here is from genome assembly GCA_025617405.1 of Perca schrenkii. Taxonomy (NCBI): domain Eukaryota; kingdom Metazoa; phylum Chordata; class Actinopteri; order Perciformes; family Percidae; genus Perca; species Perca schrenkii. The sequence goes on from JABUOV010000236.1 coordinate 15,926, forward strand.
AATACCATCACTAACTAGTAACTACTTAGTTTAGCATTAATAATTGGGTTTCTCCCACTGACGGTCCTGCTCCACGGTATTTCAATGTAGCTAACGTAATGTTAATGGCAACCGGTGAAGAGGAGCCAGTCAGCCTCATAAGAATGAGTGTTAAGTGGTCGGGTTTAGTTCGCAACATTTAGATTACATTGATGCTGTTGTAACCATAGGTTGTAACGTTACTTTATGTAGCCTAACAAAAAAAAGGTCCGTCGAGTCGTTTGGGTATAACGTTATATGTTGGTTAGCTAGCTAAGACCACAGGCTTGCAAGTTCAATGTAACGTTGGGTAAGAACGAACGTGTGTTGTAGCTAAAGCTGTTGGTTATTCAGTTACTGTGTGTGTGTGTGTGTGTGTGTGTGTGTGTGTGTGTGTGTGTGTGTGTGTGTGTGTGTCGGTTATATGCGGGACGGTGCTGCTGACATGAAAATGTATCGGGGCAACTAACGTTAGCACAGTGTATGGGAACTCTTTGTTTATCATGTCATTTTCCTAAATCTCTCTCACGCAGCGTTTTTAAGGTCGGACTCAAACTGGATTTTAGCCCACCGTTGTGTCTTTGTTGTGTGCTTTATTTTGTGTGGTCTTTTAATTATTGAGTCAATGTGCTTGGTTCACCTCACTGATTCTAAATGTTTTCTTTCATAGGATCCTATTTGAACAGCATACACAATCAAATGCTTTATAGTGGTAAGTGCTGTCATATTTCTTTTTTCTTTGTATATTTCCTAAAATAATTGAAAGTTACAAATGGAAACATTTATTTGTTTCTCAATTGTTTACAAATGAAAATGGACCTACTCTCACAGATATCGCCATTTTAAACTTTAACAGTATCTGAATTATTAAAACACCAACTGGTTGTTTAGTGTTATTTCTTTTTTTGAAAAACTATAAGATTTTAGAATTGTGGAAAGGTTATGTAAAATATTTTACATACCACAATTTATTGGCAAGAACAGCATACAAATTGTAAGGCCCAACGTCTACTTATTTTTCATCTTTCTCCTACTATATTCATCTTTTTGTCTCAGTTTTAACCTTTCCTCTATTTATTTTTTTACTTATCTTCATATTTGTATCTTTCTTTGTCTTTACTGTCAATCTCTTTCCTACGTGTTTGGAGTTGACAGCAAGTCTAGTACCTTTGTAGTAACCATGTTGTAATATTCTTAGAGAAATATGTACCCATATGAAAGTGTACACCAGTAGTTGACTTCAAAGTGTAGTGTTTAATATAACAATGCAATCCACATGTTTATATATGTTTATTACAGTTAATAATAATTAAATAATCTAAGTACTACTAAGTGTGGTAAAGCCACATATTTTTGCAATCTGCACTTTAGTTTGTGTGATTTGTTTCTGACTTTCATATGAACGTTTACACCAAGCTTGGTCAGTGCTCAATATACTACTGTGATTGAAGTAGTTAAATAAAAGATGTCATTCATATAAATTCATGAATCACCTAATTTCATCATCACATCCAGACCTGGCCTCCAGGAAATAACAGTTTGTTTAATCTATCTAATCTTGTGTTGTTCATACTATACAAGGATGTATTACTTGTCTTTGTTGAATAATACAGAAGACAAAGAGCTTAAAAAATTATTGCATATTAAATTACAATCACAATATTTGTGGAAAAAAATCGCAATTAGATTATTTTCTAAAATCGTTAGCCCTACTTACTACTCCCTTATGATTTAATACTTATGTATTTGTTTCTCGATTGGTCTTATTGACTGCCTTTTTTTTTTCTTTTTTTTTAATAGGGCATGGATGAAGACGCCATCAACGAAGCCATTGAAGAAACCAGTGTTGGGATTTATGTTCTTAAAGAACATGCTTCAAGTGATGAACCAGGGGACATTGGTATTGTCCTTGAAGGCATCAAGATGTTGCAAGATCTTTATAATGTAGCATTACCTGTTGCTACGCTGTTTGGACTAATGTACAGTATGCCCTGAACTTCAGCTGCTTCTCGCCTTCGATCCAAAAGATTTGCATGGAACTTGATGGAGGGAAACTTACCAACAAAGCACTTGCTCTAAAAAACAGGCTTTTCCAGTGATAGGGCCAGAGAGACTGCACCGTCAACTAAACAGCGTAGTTGTCCCTAAAGGCCTCGTTGGTATGGCTGTACTCTTTGGACTAGTTTTTTTGTTTGAATTAACTGGACAGGATTTGCATGGAGCTGCATGGAAATAACCTTTTGCAAACCAAGCAAAAGTTTTCTCTCTAGAAAACAGACTCCTTCATTAAAGACCAACAGGCATCTTTGGTACTGCTATACCAGGTGGAATTTTTTTTTTTTTTTACACAGTGTTAACATCTTTTTCTCATTTGAAAAACTATTTTGAAAACAGAGTGCACAATTTAAAGGGTAACTTCGGGTTTTTCAACTTGGACCCTATGTTCCTCTGTTGTTGTTACTGATGGGAACAACGATCTTCGACATTGGTCCAGTATAAAGCGAGTAGGCCTGTCACGATAACAAGTTTTGCTGGACGATAAATTGTCCCAGAAATTATTGTGATAAACCATTATCTTGTCGTCCTGAGACCATTTTCATCTAATATAATGATAATGGCATAATAATGCAGGTACACTTTTTCAAAGATCGATAAACTTTTATTTCTAAGGAATTTTTAACACTAGAACTGGAAGATATTTTAAATATCCACAATATGTCTTTGATCTCTTTTAGTAGGCTATGTCGTCTTTCACGCTGTTGTACAGTTGTGGAATTGCCGTTTGTGGCACGTATGTTCCCCCAGGCAATTGGTACTGACCGTCAAATGTTTGCATTATTACTCGAGTGTTTGTGCAATAGACTGCAGACTCTGTACTGCTGTTAACAATTATTTATTAAAAACTAAATATTACATTTAAATAATAACAAATTATATCTATCTATATCTATGTGGCTATCTGCCATATGGCGAGTAAATATTTTTACCATAATAGTTCTGTTTTTCAGCCTTCATTTTGGTGAAGGTGCAGCTACTTTCTTCTGCTCCTCTGCAGGTCGGAGCTTAGCGGGGGTGGGCCGCCACACAAACAAACACTAGCGCCACTTTCCTGAAACCGCTTGCAAGACATTGTCCACAGCGGCGTGTATGTCCGAGCACAACGGATATCGCTCATATTCTTTTTTTTTTTTTTCTCTTGACGCTGCCTTAACTGTTCAAGGTTCCTGCTTTTGCCAATATCTGCTTTTGTGTTTTACTTTTGTGTCAATAATAAAGATCCTTTTCTGAAATGCAATTTATAATCTGTTGATGTAATGCACTTGAACTGAATTGTAATATAATACACTTGTAGTGTAATAGCAACATTCATGCTTAAGTATAACAAAATGGGGATAAAAGTACAGATGAAATATACTTCAAACAATTTGTTTCTACCTAACACTATAATAACATTGCACTGAAAGTATGTGTTTATGATGTTTAGGTTGTAATTGAACTTCACTTCAAACACATTATTATTGTCATAGTGGGACACTTTAAAAGCACTAAATATAGTTATGAAGTGCATATAGATCACTTGAAATATCACAGAGGCATACTAAATTAACAGTTTATAGTAATTATAAGTATGATAGCAGTATGCACAAAATATACTTAAACACAACTATAAGTTGCGCTGCAATGCCTTTTTAAGTGTATTTCAATAAGAATGGCAATACAATGCAATTGTACTGTAAGTTTGCTTAATTGCTCATAAATCTTGATTTTCATTAGTGTATTTTAGTGCACTTGAAGTTTAAAAAAAGTTGTTCCATTTTAGTATACTATTTACACTTGAAGTGTAGTCAAATAGATGTTAAGTTGAAGTTAATACATAATTGAATACACTTAACTATACTTGGATTTGACAAAAATAGTACAAAATTTAGAAAATATACTTGGTACACATTTTTAATAGAATTATTTTTCACCTGGGAAGGCTTTAAATAGGGCTGTGCTCAAAATATCAATACATCAATATATTGTGACCAGAGGTGGAAAAAGTACTAAAATATTGTACTCAAGTAAAAGTACCAAAAATTTGATTAAATATTACTCAAGTACAAGTAAAAATACCTATCTGAAAAATTACTCATGAACGAGGGTCAATGGAGAGATAATAATTATTTTTTGATTCAGTTTGAATTGAGCCATGGATTACAAATATGATGTTCGTCAATTTAAAACATTATTTTTCAACCGAAGAAAGTCTCTGTTTATTGTTAAACTGTTGAAGTATAAGACTGTGAAAATACGTAATTACAAAGACTACAACCTTCATGGATGACGTCTCTCTGAAGCTACGATGTCTGTGTGTATCGTACCAGGGATGTAACGTTACTCTAATGAGCAGAGGATCTTGCTTGTTCTTTTGCTTCTCTGCTGAGAACACATGACTGGATAAAACCCAGCAGTTAAAATAACGTTACATGTGTTGTGGAACAGAGCTAAGCTAGCTTGCTAGCGAGTAAGCCGAGCATCAAGCTAGGTGACGTAGATTGTGTGAAACGGGAGATGTAGTCCACTGAGCGGTTTCACACAAAACTAAGTGGTACTACGATAAACCTACGGCTAACTGAGACTTTCTTCGGTTGAAAAATTATATTTTAAATTGACGAACATCATATTTGTAAACCATGGCTCAATTCAAACGGGATTAAAAAATAATTTGCCTCTCCCCGTTCACTACCGTTCATATTTTTTCTGACTTAAGGTCCCATGAGGTCCACCGGAAGGGGTGGGACTTCGGCTGGTCTCTTCACGCGTCTATGCAGCCATAAATGTGGTCATTGAACGATACTAGCCCAGGCACATTTGCATGGCCATCAGGATTAAGCGGTAACGTTACGGTTTTTATCTCTTCCTTAACACTTCAAGTGTAGTCTGCTTTATATCCTCTGCTTTAGCATGTTGTACTTACATAGTGAGAACTTATTTTCTTGCTTGTGTGGGTTAGCAGTGCAACTAGCTAACTAGCTAACGTCAGAAGCCAAAGTTGGCAGCAGTGTAAAGTCTGGCCTTAACAAGTCCGCCTGCCAGTCCGTGTCTGAAGCAGAATCACTGTCTGCTTTAACAAGATAAATGCCTCTTTACTTAGCCTCCCACGGCAGTGTCCCTAACAACATAGGGAATTAAAAGCTGCCTCCTTGTTGTCCTCCAGACAAAACTGGCCAATGTCAACTAACGTCAACGTTAGCCTAAAATAGATTACTGTGTAAAGCTAACATGATTTTAGTTTAATACTTCCGGTCGGAACTTATAAAATAAGCCAGGCCAAATACGCCCTCACTACGTACCGGTAGTAATAGTTAGTACTTTTATTGTGAAGATAAATGTAACGACTTCCTGTGTTATTTTGCCCACCACTTGCAGTGGTTTGGCTAACGTTAGCTGCTAGTAGTTTTACCATAAGTTTTGTAACGTAACAATAAACCTTGCCCTGTTGTTTACGTTAGCGCTAAGTTTTGGAGACGAACATACTTGGACTTTTTGCATGAAACTCACCCACTTGTTTGTTTTTATCCAGGTGCTGCCTGCATTAATGAATGTGCAATCATAACACAAGGTACGTTCAGGACCTTCAATCTGTCTTATAACCTGTGTAATCAGTAGCTAAATGCAAAGGAGATAACCTTATCTTAACTTAGGTCATTGTTGGTTTGCTCAGGGAAAGTACCCATGCACTCAAATGTGTTTTTCTTATGTCTATGTCTTCTAAAATGTCTGACCTTGACTACATTCATTTGTATATGTGCATAGTTTGTCACAAGAGTTGTTTTCACATTCCTCTACTGAAGGGTTAAAATAAAACAAATTTAAAATAATTGCCTGTGGAACTTTACGAGTGGGCTGTCCGGGCTGCGTGAGATGGCTGTCCACCCGCAGGGCGGCTTGAGGCTCATACTAGGGTCCTCAACTAACTCCAGTAATTTGATTACTAAAAATCATAGACAGGGGTGGATCTTGAAAAATATTAATGGGGTGGGGAGAGGGGGGCAGGAATTTTTGAGGGGTGGCAACATATGGCAGACGTATATACACACTACAAAAGGGCACAGGCTGCCATTTGCAAACTCATACAGACAAACTTAATCTCATGCAATCAATGTCTTGGATTTGATGTTTCATGTGAAACCGTTCATATTAGGAATAAGTGACCATACAATGTGATCTCACTTAATAGGAGGTAGAAGTATGTAAGGGGCATTATCACAGGAAAGGCATTAAGGTAAGACACAGGTGATGAGTGGCAGATGTGTGAGAGGGGAAGCAAACAGTTTTTGACTGACTGCAGTTGGACATTGGAGATTCACACTCGTAAATTGTCAAACTGGCCATAACTTTTAATTCGTTGCCACCAACTGGGGTGGCAGCAGGGGTGGCAAGGCTTTCTTTTAGGGTGGCATTTTCCACCCTATGGCACCCCGGTAGATCTGCCCCTGATCATAGATGTAAATTCTTTGCATCAAAGCTTTGTTCAATCCAAGACATTTATTTTTACAGCACATTTCAGCAACAAGGCAATTCAAAACACATTTTTTTTTAATAAAACATTAGAGAGCAGTTAAAAAGATAAAAATAAAAGTTACAGTGCAGTGTAATACATTTGATTAAGTATGTTGAAGGGATGGGTTTGGGAGGGGAGAGGGAGGTGTTTTATTTTGTGTGGAGTGTAAAGTCTTAAAAAAAAAAAAGTATTATTTTCAGGTATCGGTACCAGAATTTATTTATTTTTTTGTCTTGTGTGTAAAATGTATTAACTGTGTGTTTGTACATGTCAGTATTAGCAAACATAATTGCTATCTAAATAAAACTGCCAGATAAAATATCAGGCCAATCTGCAAGGTAGAGAAGAAAGGACCCCTGTGTGCTTGTTTTGTGTCTTTGCCTTACTTTAGACCACATGGTTACTGCCTAGATTTGACGTTTATACTGTGGGTTTTTTTGTCCTTCCACAGCCTGTGGTTAAACGTCACAGCAGCACAGAGGAGGAGTAGAGGATGATAATGCAGCGCTTCCTAACTCATGGTGCACGGCGTATGGCAGCTGCACGCCCATTACTGGTGGGTGTCACTATCCCTGAACCACCAGTAGCATTTTGTTGCTGTGTCCTCCGTCTGTCACTACCACCATCGACAGGCCGACACTGGCTGTCAACCTCAGCCTCAAGCAAGGCAGCACGTCAGCCAAAACACGAGCCACCACAGGAGGAACCACAGTCAAGCTCAAAACCTCAAGCACAGGAGATCCAGAAAGGGGAAGCTGGGCCTGAGGCTGTCGAGGTGGATCCCCTGCAGGACAAGTCCACCGGTCTGGTCCAGAGGTTTAAGAGAACCTTCAAACAGTATGGGAAGGTGATGATCCCTGTACATCTCATGACGTCCTCAGTCTGGTTTGGAACCTTCTATTACGCTGCTATGAAGTGAGTCCTGTTGTGTTCTGAGTTTATGGCTTTTCATTATAGAACAGATTTGACATTTATTCCAAAATAGGACTAAGTGCTAAGGATGGAGTGGGCTAAATTTTCAGTTGTAAGTCAAAGCCACATGTGAGATGTCACAAGAGAGAGAAACTTTCTTGATCATGAAGCCAAATGTACAATTCTCTGGTTTATTTGTTAAATGTATAAACTACACTGCAGACTAGATTCTCTACTCACAAAGTAGCATGCTTTTTTATGGACTATATTAATCTGGTCGTATGTCACCTTTCTCACCTGGGTCCAGGTGCTGTCTCACCGGCTCTTATTCATAGAACTAATGTTTTAACTTGTTTTAAAATATCGAAATACCTTTTAAAAAGTTAATATACCGCCCAGCCCTATTTCTGAAATTGATTTATGTATTTTAGAAGAGTGACAAACTGTATTTAATCTGATGTACAATCTTAAATTCAATAATTTCTCTATCCTAAAAGTTGGCAAATCATGTTTTTAAATGTTATGATGATACAACACTATCAGGATTACAGCACAATTTGTGGCAACTAATTACAATTGTTCAAATTAAAACCCTCTGTTTTCCTCCCCTCAGAGGTGTGAATGTAGTGCCCTTCCTGGAGATGATTGGTCTACCTGAGTCACTAGTTGGCCTTTTGAGAGACTCTTCGAGTGGTTACGCTCTGACTGCGTATGCCATGTACAAGGTAATTTAATCCAGGATCCTCTGGGTTTTTATTGGAGTGACAGACTGATGTCATGAATAGGCGTATGTATGACACGCCAATTTGTATTCCGCCATAGCGAGTAGTATAAAGGAACGGGGGATTGAGTAAGGAGGTAGGTTGGGGTAGTGGATGGGTGAAACACAGGACTTTCACCCGGGAGAGCCGGGTTTGCGTCCCACGTGTGGCAATTTTTTCAGCCGTTTTTTTTTAAATAAGCCTTACCCAATGTTTCTTTCCTAAACCCAACCATTTATTGTTTTCCTAAGCGTGTTTTTGTCGTTATTTTCCGTGTTTTTGTCACTGTTTTGTTCCTAAACCCAACCATTTTTTTTATTTTTATTTTTTTAACAGGAGTGTGACGTTGTTCTCGCGATAGTACGTCGCATTCTCGCAATAACACGCAATGTGGCGAGGCCACGTGGTGGGTATGTTTACATCAGCTGTATACAGCGTAGGCATACACGTTGATAGCTGAAAATGCGTACAATAACACGCCATTTGGCTTTATGAAAGTGGCGTGTATATTTACGCAAAGTCATGATGCCATGTTGGGAGTGAACATTAGCTTTAGTGCCTACCAACCCACAGACGGTGAAATAAGACAACCCACTACGTTTTTTTTGTTTGTTTTTTTTCTTCTTTTTTGGAGGCTGCCTAGATCAGAAAACATGGGATTCAACAAGCCATTTAATTTGGCTCCCCTTCCTATGTCACATGCAGGCTTATTAGAATATACCGCACTATCCGAATATCTCCACCCATGGCTTGAGAACTACCTTTTGCAGAGGTGTGCCATATTTTTCTCGCAAGCCAAAGGCTTTAAAGTGATGGTTCAGAGTAATTTCACCCTAGGGTCCTTTGCACCATGACCTCGAGCCAAACACCCCCCCCCCTCCCTCCCAAAGCTTTTTTCACCTGGGTCGAGCATTGGGAGAGTTAGCGTAGAGTAGCGTTATCAGCTGAATAGCTTAGCGCAGGGGCTAATGGGCCCACGTTTGTATCTCGTAAGTTACCCCACTAATAATGCCCGAAATGATACCAAGCGTCTACAGTAGTACAACTAGGTTATGCTCTCATAAAACGATGGATTGGAAAGTTTGTAAGTACACCAGAAGTTTATGAACACTTGCCTGCTCTCTTCTGCTAGCTGCTGCTGTTACCTGCAGTTAGACGAGTGCTTAGGGCCGTCTACAAATTACAACACCGAAAAGAGATACAACAAAGATATTTATTAATTTAATGATTAAATAAGGTAATGTCTCCAAACTTATCTCAATTATTACTTGTCTCCTGCTAGTTATACTACAGCACTTACTTAAAAAAAAAAGTTAAATTAAAAAATATTTTTGCAGCATCTCTTTTCGGTGTTGTAATTTTCAGACGGACATAAGCACTCGTCTTACAGCAGCAGCAACAACAGCAGAGAGCAGAAGCCAGCAGGCAAGTGTTATTTACATAAACTTCTGGTGTACTTACAAACTTTCCAATCCATCGAGTGCATAACCCATTTGTACTACTAGATTTTGTAAAGCCTGAAAATGGAGCCAAGAGGAGGCAGAAGTCTAGTTTTCTCTCTGACCACTTGAATTACATAATGCTGAAAAATTATTATGGAATTTTTGCCCAGCAGTGCCAAAAACAATCTGCCTATCATAGCTTTAAAAAGGCATGCACTAAAAAAGGAGTTTCAGATAGAGGGTGAACCTGACAATGAGCAAATATCTCCCTAAAACTCTCATCAGCACTTTTTTTTTTTTTTATTAACACTTACTTGTGTTATTAAAACATTTACACTTTCACAACATTTCTTGACCTCTTACTCAATTTAGAAAAGCATGTCTCATTTCCTTAGGGCCCATTCAGACCAAAAAAAGCAATCTGGTGGCAGTGGGAGTACACTACACGTCTTAGTTACAACTAAGACGGCCCATTGGTGTGACGTCATGTTGTGTTCTTATACCCACCGATGTAGCACAAATAGACTTTATATTTCGCAGTTACGGTTATCTGTCAGATCGTTTATAGATCTCAATATTTCCGACCGCACTTGAAGACAGCTTCAGGAGAAAGAGAAGAGCACGACAAATCGACAGATTTGTAGTTTGGTGAGCCTTTAGCTGTTTCACAAACCTGGCTATTTAGTGCTTGTGTTTAAAAAAACAAAAAGCGTTAACTGCACCATGACCGCTTTCGGCTCGCCATTGTATTACATTGCAGCAAATGCTGTCTGCGTGGAGTTTTGAAAACTGTAATCACACTTGCAACCGCTAAACCGGCATTTCCGTGACCCACTGTGACTTAAGCTGCAGAGGCAACGTAATTTTGCTCTGTCCGCACCTCTGCGTGTGTCGGAGCTCCGCTCTCTGTCAACATGCAGAGAGGACAGGGAACCTTAAGTTTACGTGCTCTCAGTTAGCGAAAATTAGCATGTTTGATTTAACGTAAATCGGCCCTCGGTAGTACAGGATTGGCAACTGCAGCGTGACATAGGGTTGCGTTTCTCCAAAAGTGAAGTTCAACTTTTCGCAGCAAGCTGCTGCATTTTTGCTTCTCCCCCATTCAACAAACCCCACCACAACTCTACCTCCATTCAAAATGAATGGAAAGACCGGTGTTATTGCTGCAACATCTGACGGCCAACGCAGACAGTGTGAATGAAGTGAATGATGGATTCCTGCATTTTGCTCTGCTGACCAGCCATTGTTTGTTTCCCTACAGATTGCAACCCCTGCAAGATATACGGCAACTCTGGGCGGCACATCACTATCTGTTCAGTATCTCCGCAAGCACGGCTACTTATCAACACCACCACCGGTTAAAGAATACATCCAGGACAAAATGGAGGAGACCAAGGAGAAACTGACAGAAAAGATGGAGGAGACAAAGGAGAGATTTTCAGAGAAAATGGAGGAAACAAAAGAACGTTTCTCTGAGAAAATGGAAGAGACTAAGGACAAGCTTTCTGAAAAATTGCAGGAAACCAAAGATAGAGTTTCAGAGGGAAAAGCGTTTTTTAGAAAGAAAAGCGATTAGGGAAAACCGTTTACAGATGAGGCCTCTGAATAAATTATCCTATTTTGATCCAAACAAATAATCCGTAAGCTTGGGGGAAATAACAGACTGCACTTGTGAGACTGTGCGCTAAGACGAGACAGAGTTTGTACTATCTTTGTCCTAAAGTTTCACTTCACACATCTCAGTTATCAGTTGTTGTCTATTCACGTGTCAATTCTGTCCTTGTCCAAACTCTGCCACGATGCACTGTAAATGTAGACCAGTGGTTCCCAACCTTTTTGGTCTGAGGTACCCCTACAGCCCTGTTGGAGGGCTGTGTAATTTTATCATACAAGTAAATATTAAGGTTGGTTTGGTCAGCAATACTACAAAAAAGCTACTACTTTTACTACTACTTCAGTTAGCTGAAAGTAATACATTAGTATTACTTTCAGCTAACTATTTTAACCTATTCTCCATTAATTTTAGCTACCTGTTCAAACTTCTGTGCTAGCTTGCTAACAAGTTTTCACACAATCTTACATAATTGCAACACAGTGTTCAGGTGTTAACTTAATGCTAATATGTTATTTTCTTTGAATCAAATCATTATTTCAAATTAGTTGAGCTACTCTCCAATCTTTCTATCTATATATATATATATATATATATATATATATATATATATATATATATATATATATATATATATATATATATATATTAACATAACATAACATAAACTTGACGCTCATGGGATCTTGGTGTACTAGTCCATCAAAGCCTTGTTTTTTCTAACAGTAATGCAAAAGAGAGGTTTTTAATTTTATCCTATAGCTCAAGCTAATATTACATTATGCACTGACTGAAAGTTGTGCATCAACATGTGTAAACATGCAGCGGGAACAGCAACGGTAGATAAAAATGTCTTGGGTACTTCTGTACTAAATACACAAATGTTCTTCAGTAATTCAAATGGATGTCACAACTGAATAAAGTGAAATGCTAATCAAAGTTTGTACACTGCGTTTTTGGTTATAATTAGGGGTCCAAGTGACCCCTAATCGTAAAGATTATTATTTGCGCCTGAGCACTGACAGTGTTGGTAGGCAAAGGCCCTATTGAAATTCAAATGTTTCTTTGTCTTCTTCTTTCTATTATTCTATGCGTTTGAGCTCCTTTTTGAGGTGCTTGTGCTACTCGAAAACGTACGAAAATTGGGTATGCCTGTCAGACTTGGTGAAAAATTGCAATGTGATATGGGTCTCGGGCTTGGGCATTGCTCGATAGTGCCCCTTTTCAGTTTTCAAAGTTAAAGCCCCCTCCTTTAACTATTTTATTTTATTTTTTTAAATACTTTAATTGCAATTCCTACATTTAATTTACAATCCATTACCGTACAATGCAGTAAAATTTTCATATCGCTGCAATTTGTTTATATATATATATATATATATATAATCTGTGCATTTCACCCAGTGCTAATAATAATAATAAAATAACAAAAGCAACCCAAATAACTAAAGAAAAGTTAACTTAAAAAAATAAATAAAAAGGAAGAAAAGAAATATATCTATACATATACACATACATCTGCATCCCTATACACTTCTAGTACATCTATACATATATACGTACATACATATACATACACTCCCAAACTTTTACCTAAGAAAAGTAGGAGTTGATTTGTCTGTAATAACTTAACACACACAATACTTAACTTAAAACACAATAACTTAGTTCATTCATTCATTTATCGATCAGTCTACCAAAACCACTAAGGAAAAGGAGGGAACTGCATGAATAAATAATCTTTTTACATAATATTTTTTTTCAAATTTAAATACATTGCGCATATTAACCCCTCTTTGGTGCGTTTAACTATACATGTCAAGTTATGTTTTTCTTTTTCTTTCCCAACCCGGCTCTGCTTCTGTTCTTCTTTACATTATTATATCAATCTAAATTCCTTGTACTTTACTGTATTAGTTGTTGGCTTTTTATTGTATCCATTTGGCCCAGCGTCTTATATACTCAAATTCTTCATTTTTGATTCTGTATGTTATTCTCTCCATTTCTGAAATTTCATGCATTGTTTCTTTACATCTCTGGACTGTTGCTATTAATGGTTTCAGCCAGTTTCTTGTTATCTGCTTCATGGTTGTAATTCTGAATTCTTTTGTTTTAGCTCAGGTTGCGATTTTCCTAAGATTATGTGTGTTAGAATAATCGTTTCTTTCAGATGTATTGCCGTTATAACCAGTTGCCAGAATGATTTTAACATAGGGCAGAAAAAAAAGTGAGTAATTCGCCTTCTCTTCATTGCAATTTCTCCAGCAGTATGATTTCCTAGTGCTATTAATTTTACTAAGAACACCTGGAGTAATGAAAAATCTTTCCATGCGAATTGCTTCCAATATTTTTAGTTTGTTATTTTATGTATCCCACATCGTCGGAGGGGAAGGCCCTATTGGTCTTCTTTCTTTCTTTCTTTCTTTCTTTCTTCTTATTATGGCCCAAGCCCCAACATAATCGGGGGCGAAGCCCAATTGCTCTTCAAATGTTTTTTCTTCTGGTCGTCTTCTTCCTCACCATTTTTCTATGTTTTAAGTGCAAGCACTCAAAAACGCACGGAAATTGGTACGCATATTAGACTTGTTGAAAATTGCAATCTGACATGGGTGTCAGACTTGGGCTTGGCAAATTGCCTCGATAGCCCCCCCCCCCCCCTATCAGTTTTAGTTAAGTTAAAGTCCCCTCTTTTAACTTTCACATAGATACATGAAATTTGATAGGCATATGTATCATTCTTAGACTTACAAAAAAGCCTCTTGTAGCCCCCCCATAAACTCAACAGGAGGTCCACTATATTGAAATTAATTTTTAATTTATGCTTGATTTTGACCATTTTCAGGGGTTTTACTTTAACTAAATCCTCCTAGAGATTTAACCTGATTAACTTCAAAATTGGTGATTATAATCTTAAGACCTAATCTAAAGCTATATTGTGAAGCTTTTTAGTTTACGCCAAACATTGTAGGCGGGGCATGGCTTTGATTTTTCATGCTTTGCCATTAAACAGGAAGGGGTTTGTAACTAGACTTAACGTTGTCCAATCTGCTTCAAACTGCTCAGGCTGTTTAAGGGTCCTGGCCCTTACTGGCAACAGGAAGTTGCAGTCGTTACACTTTGCTGTCTTCTACCTAATGGGTTAACCAGATCCACCTCAAAAGTGTTCAGGAAAGCCTTAAGACCTTAATGATACTTAATTTAGAACAGTGTAAATTTTTTGTTGAAGGGTGCTGGCAGCACGGTGAACTTCGATGTTACATCATGAAACAAAAAGATGTTGTACCTTTAACATTCATTGTCCGATTGGCCCCAAATCTTTCACACATGATGTTATTCAGGCCTCAGGCCTGATTATGGTAAATTGGCGCAATAGCGCCCCCTACACAATTTCAAAGAAGTAGCCATAGACTGTTAATATTAATGGACAGAGCATGTGTGATGTCATCCATTGGTTTGCGCAGAGCTGTTCTGAGTCATTGAATTTGCCGTTACGGGCGCTGCCATCTTGGTTGCATTAAAAACAGATGTGACTATTTTTAGATGAGAGGGTGGAGCTGGGGAAGAGAGAGGAGGTGACTGATGAAGCTGTGAATGCTGTTTACACCCACCTGCATCAGCAACCTAAACGCAGCTGCTGCTAACAAAGTTAACAGGTGAAATGGGTCCCATTTTCTCCTTTCGAAACAACTCACAAAGAAAGCCATTAATAAAGTTCGTAAGATTGTCGGCCTCATTCTCCAGAACCAGGAGATGTTGCTTTTTTATGGGAGTGCAGGTCTTTGTTCTCCCTTTGTAGAGCCTCATGATCATTTTCAATTTTCATTAGCAAAATATTCGAGTGATCCCAAACATTCTTCACATTTATCCACTTTCGATTTTAAGCTTGTAATTAGTTCATTCACAGGTTGCAACTTTGTATCAAATGCTTCTGATATTTCCTCGCGGACAATGTAACGCAGTGTGGCTGCCAGCTCAGCGTTGCAGATGGTTTGTTTGGGTTTCGGCATTGTTGAAACAATATATTTGTAGAGTGACCGAGGAATAAGTCCTTATTTAACAAGTTGTTTCATTATTTACGGATCATCAAAGCCATCATTTATTCATTCCATGCCACTGGAACCGGAAAAGCAACAAAAGAACCTACTGAAAAAAAGGTTTACCTACTGAAGTGTGTTATATAAATACAGTTGCCTTATCTTAGTAGTTTCATAGCAGCCAATTAACTTACTCAGGCTGTGTATGTGTACTATGACTGTTGCATGTCAGTGTATCAGGCCTTAACCTGCACCAAGCATTGCAGAAGTCTGTGAAGTTGCTGATCTGTCTTAATCCTGGGCCATGTTCAGCCCTGACAAAACGTAGCAACACGTTTTTTAAAACTGAAACGGGGGTACCTAAACACCATGTTGTGTGCGCAAGCGCTCTGCCTTTTTATTTCTACAGACTACTACAGACAAATCTCTGCTGATTGGGTATCACTTGTGACACAGCCAATAAACGAGAGACACACCCACCAAACGAGGCAAAACATATCTCAAAGCCCGTTGCACACTGTTTTACACCATTCCAAGGAAACATGTCGTTCAACCAGGAAACCGTAGCAAAACGGTGTACACCGATTTGAGATTGAACTTGCCCCAGCTCACGTTATTCGGCTGCATCAGTGAGAACAGATGAATGCTTGCACTGACTGAGACATCATTATCTATATAAAAAAAAAAACACCAGAGTAATCACTTTTAAAGTTTTATTCATTACACTGCAGTTTGACTACAGTATAAGTACAAGCATAAAACCTTTGACTACAACAGCACTTAGAGCAACATTTTTTATTTTTTTTCTTCTTTTCTGTAAAAGTATTGCAATAACAGACCTTAGGCCTAAAACCTATTACATCACAATTGCTTAAAGAAAAAGAGGCAAAAATACACAACAATTTTACCTCTCTTTGTGTGTGTGTGTATATATATATATATATATATATATATATATATATAGCTTTCAGCACAGAGGGGGAACGAGGATTCATTTAGTAAATAAAGCGAACTGATGTTACAATACCCATGATGGAAGGAGTTCTATAGTTACTGTCGAGACCGAGAGAATACCAAACTGCTGTGTCGTTATTGTTATCATTATCATCATTATTATTATTAAAATCTGGAAGGATAAAAATAGCTACTTGTTGTTAGCAGTCGAGAACGGTGGAAAAAGGGAATGCACTGCAGTGGGTGTGTGTGGATCAAATGAAATTCTGTCTGAGCCCCAGTCAATTCTTCAAGCTAGTGCAGGAAATGAACAAAAAGGTCTATTAAGAAGAAGGAATGGCGATCCAGCCAAAGTTACAATAGAGACTTTTCCAAATTGAAACTATATAACTGCCACTTATTTGGTGATTTGAAGAGAAAATGTGGCATTGCTATGTACACTGTCTATAGATAAGAATGAACATGCTCTGCGGTTATTGTACTGTGGAGATCTTTTAAGTAAATAAATGACTGCAGATTAAACATGACTTTTGTTTCAATATACGGTGTCACATCTAACATTGTAATGTAGAAAATTAAAACGAGTTTTTCACTCGTTTTACACTGGGGCACGTTTCCAATCTTGACCAAAAAGGGATTGACTGCTTTTCCTTAAATGTTTTACACTCTTCCTGTTACTTAAATGCAATCAGAAGTCAGTGATCCTTCAGCAATGGAGCTGAAACGCTTTAACAGGAGCCCAACATCCAGACATATTTTGCAGCGTTGAGTGTGCTCCACAGATTTATACTTTGGCAGATATACACAGGTTCAGCTGAAATTAACTAAAATGTTGTTGAGATCTATGAGTACGGACACATATTCGTCCATATTTGGAAGTGCTGACAGCTCTCTTGTGCATGTGAGGCTTCTTTCAAACTAGACCGCTTCGCCTTCGGTTTTTTGTTCAACAACCGGAGCCAGGCTGAAGTCATGGCATAAACAGCAACTGATGTGTGTGATTTCTGTTTTCCTAAAAGATCTGTGGGATAGAACTATACATTTGTTGTCGATTGTGGTGAAAATAAAGCCACCAGCCAATACCCAAATGATGCAAGAACAGTGAAAGCTTATTCTTAGATGAGGAATCCAGTAAACAAGTAAATAATATCCTTTCTCAACAACTTCCTTAACACATAGGTTATCTAATTCTTATATAACAGACTATTATTTATAGCAAAATATTATAAGTAGTAATTTGTATTTGTGTTGCAACCATATTTTTAGCATAATTTGCAAATCATGGTTTCTCATAAAAAAAGACAAAGCACTTTAACTGTAGGCATTTACAAATTTGATACTGCCTTCTTAAAATTTTTATATTGTCTGTACATTATATTACATTATTCACAAATTATTTTGTGGCTTCTACCCATTGGGTAGGATATGTGCATAATATATTCAAGTTATATACAGCACCTTACAAACAAACAAACAAACAAACAAAGAGACTACTGAAAAAAGCACCGTTGGAAGTGAGGCACAACAAAGGTGGGAGCTTTTTGAGTGCAAGTGAGTTCCTATGTCTGCTCCACACGCTGGTCAAATTACTGGTTGAAATGGTCTCAGTTTCTTCGCAAAGAGTGACCACTTCTGGCTGGCGCAATGGAAGCGAGCAGGCTGGCTGCCCATGAACACCGCTGGTGCACTTGTATGCTAAAGATAGTCAAGGTAGAAGTGCAGTTTAAAGAGGCAGCTGGTGCTTTGCGGACATGAAAACGGCCCACTGCTGGTCCTGTGGTCACTAAATTTATAACTTCATGTAAAGCTTGAATTAAATAGGTTTTTTGTCCACTTCACTGCAGGGTCAGATTCAGTCTGTGATCAAACAGGAGCTCAAGAGCTGAATGAGAAACCCAGACCAGACTCCTGAAAGAAAGTCACCACTGTAACATCTGTCTATGACTTTACAAAAAGACAAGAATTATCATTTTTGGCAAACCTAGCTAACCTTTTCCCACATATTTCCGTTCCATTCTGCCAGACAGGCGATCAGCCTGAGAAAAAGCACCTGCAAGGATTCCAAGCAGCAGTTTGACTGAGGTGTGGTCTGCTCAAACATGAACATTAGGCACCTTATTTACTCGCATAATAGTAACATGCAAACCTTGTAGAAAACATACAATTCATCTTTATATCCTCAATTTACAAGCTATGACTGCGCGGACAGAACAATCCGAGAAAACAACAAAAAGAAGGAAGAAATTAAGGGTTTGAAGCAAGTCTGTAGAGTCAAAGGCTAAAGTGTTGGGACAATCTCTCTTCACAACTGAGGCGCCCAGGTTGGGTCTTACAGGTAACAAGACCATGTTTTGTCTCAATACTGCTTTTGACTGCAGATGGTCAGATTTCTCTTCTAGATTTTGGACGAGTTGAGGGGACAGGATGGACAGTAGGAAAGGGGGGGTTGGCATGAGAAGCAGCAGTAGCAACAATATTAGCAGCAACAGCAATAGCAGCAGCAATGTAGACACACACACACACACACACACACACACACACACACACACGAGCCAGATGCACACTGACCATAAACACACAACTGATGCTAATGGAGGCAGAGGGCTTTTGTTGTAACTGACCAAAAACTTTTTTTTCTCCAGCAGCAGGACATCTGAATTGTGTCAAGTCAGATATGAGCACAAGGACCTTTTCACTTAGTTCTTACTGATCTACAGGAACATTTCCAGGTGCATTAGGCAACGTAATACTACTCAAAGCAACTTGTGCATATTCTATATTTTGTTATTAACATTAAATCCCACAAAAAGACCCAAACCAACAATGAATGTATCCTACTAACAAGTATTGTGTGTGCATCAAAGCCTAATAAATCTTATTCATCTGTGTCATAGAGCTCCATTGTTGTCCGCAAGCTATTAAAAACATATCAATGAGGCACACAATTTTCCTTAATTGCCAACACCTACAAACAGGCAAGTGGACAATGAGTCAAGAATTCTTTGTCATATTGAGAGAAAGTAACACACTAGGTTATAGTCTTTTTGTGGGATTTCTTAACAATAAGAAACATGAAATTACACCAACCTTATCTTCTTACCTCATCAAAGAGATAGCAAATTGTTTTCCAAAGACTTTGTACTTAAAACATTTTTTTTGTTGAGTTCATCTTGAGTTGTCTTACCACCATCCTTCTGTTTCCTTTGTGCACTGCATTGACAACAAGCATTCTTAGTGTACATAATTGGTGTGTGAATCTACTGTAGTAACTACTGAGTTTTCCTTGTGTTGCTTTAACAGAAGCTGTGGAGTGGACTGTGACACACTTTCTTTTACACTGAGGTTTAATGAAAGCTTAGTTAATGATGTGTTAATATGGACAGTGCCAAATAAGTTACATATCCTTGAATCTCTCAGACAAAGCAGTCGATTAGGAACATTAAGTGCTGTTGTTAAACGGTCTCACACACACACCCATACGTACGTACACGTACACGTACACGCACACGCACACACACACACACACACACACACACACACACACACACACACACACACACACACACACACACACACACACACACAAAATAATGGCTCCAGTCCAGTGTCCACTTTAAAGGGCTTGGCGGACTCTGCATCATCGGAACACACTTTTTCTGCACACGGATGAGAGAGGGATGATAAAGAGTGTTTACCAGAGACACTGTTAATAAGCTGAGGTGGAGAACTGATGTTGAATGCTAACATAATTAAGAGACAGAGAAAGCACAAGAGCAGGGTAGAAGGCAACGATGAGCAGAGAAAAAGGCTAAATTTTTAAAAAGGCTTTCTTTTATAAAAAGGACTCTCCCATAGCCCTTTAACTTTGACCACAGACAGTTTTCGTTTAAAACCTGATCACTGTGCTGGCAGATGCAGACAGGAATCTTCACTTTGTTTGTTGTCCTGTTTTTTTTGTGGCTTTGGAAACGTGAAGGAGAGCCGAGCCTTCTTTTTTTGTTTTGTGTTTTCATTGTTGGCGAGGTTTGTGTTCAGTGTGGCTGTTGGCAGAATGAACTGTGCATGTAGACTTGAGCGGTGAGAGAAGAAGGTGGGGATGAGGGGTATTGACGCAGGAAACAGAAAAGAGGTGTTAGTGTTAGGTGCTCAGATTTTGGGACAGAGTTAAAAAGTGGATAGATATGTTTTTTTGTTATGGAGTTATATTATTCTTAGTTAACTTGATATCCAACCATCTGGTCAGATTTGTTAGTATGGAGCATGTTGAATCTTGCCACCAGCTCTCAACTTTCTAAGAGTTTAGGAACTACTTGGGTTTGGGAAACCCATCTACAAATCTTTTAACAAACTACCAGAGAAAGTAAGAAACGTTCCGTCCACCCAGCAACTGGCACGAGGCAGATTTCTTTCTCACAGACATGAGCAGTACAATGTTATTCTCTTACTAAGTCTCTCTGTCCTGTGGTGTAAGCAGACAGAGATGTTGTAGGCTGGGTACGAGTATTGTTTTCAAAGAAGGAAGGACATAAGCTTATAATAATTGTTTTTTTTGCTCCCAACTGTTTAAACAGCTTTGGAGGCAAAGTTCAGTCAGTCGGTCCATTCATGAAAAGGACGAAACAAAAAAGAGAAAAACAAACATCATTATCATCAAATAGCATAATTTCCCTCTTCTCTTTTACAACAAAAATATAGTGCAACTTTTAGATAACTTGTCTTTTTTGTGTTTTGAATGTTAGAACGAGTCATTTTTACCTCTTTGTTTTGCTTCCTCATAAACCTTGGCACTAAGATTTGGGTTTGTGAGTCTCTTGTTTTGTTGTGATCTCTTTAAGTCCTTGATTCTCAGTTCTCGCTTTGTGCACAGATCCCGGTCCGAAAAAGGAACAAAAAATAAAAACATCATCCTCAGTTCCCCGGGACAGAGCCTTCACCCCAGAGGACAAAAAAAAGAAAATTGTTTCAATCTGTGCTAGCAGTATGATTTTATCTTGAACGTTGGAAAGAAAGGAAATAAAATCAACTCTTGGTTCCTCTCTTTCCTTGTTTAGTTGTAGCTAAGATTGATTTTTATTTGTGCATGGGAGTGTGGAGAGAGGACATGAGATAAACAGAGAGTGAGAGACCACAGCTTACAGGTGATCAGGAGTGAAGTTAAGAGACAGTTTATAGTCTTGGGTGGGTGGCCCCACCTGCCCCCCTACCCTTTTCTTCACACCAGGTCCTTTGGTTGGCCATCCTTGGCCTTGGCCGGTACTATTGTGCTTTCTGATTGTCTCCTGTCCCCCGGGCCCCCAACCCTCTGGTTATTGCTGTGCTGGTGTAGAAAAAACGCTGAGCCAGGGTAGTGGCCCATCACCTCGCTGTACGCTGGCGGGGGGCCCTCCATGCGCTCGTGGCTGCTGGAGTTGACCGCACTGATACCCGAGTTACTGCTTGGCGGCCTCGGACCGCCTCCTCCTATTCCTCCCACCCCTCCCAGGCTTCCGCCTCCTCCCATGTCGATCAAGTCACTGTCGTAGATGGTCCGGTTAGGCGGCGCCCTCACCGACTCGCGATTGAGCTCCATCTGCTGCTCAGGGTCGCGGAGCTGCAGGGTACAAGGCCCCTGGTAAGGCGGGGGCTCCTCGCCATCCGACAGCGAGATAGTGGGTGGCAGGTCGATCTGGTGCTGCAGGTAGGGGTAGGTGGGCTGGAAGCGACTGAAGCGGTCACGCTGCATGAAGGAGGGAGCAGGGAAGCGATCCCTGGCCTGGGGAGCATATAATACCTGAGAGAAAGACAGAAAAGGAGGGAGGGAAGGAAGGGGAGGCAGAAAGGGAGATTCAGGCAGAAGAAGGCAGGGGAAAAGAAGGAGGGAAGAGGAGGAAGATATTATATTTTTCAGATATATACCACAATATGGCAAACGTATGCATATAATTACCAGTTCAAACCAAAGAATCGCGACTTGCAACTACTTGCAAATGTGCCAGTCTGCAACGTTCTGAAACCTGCCAGTTTACACCAATGCAATGAGACGAGGCGGGGAGTCATCGCCAAGGCAACTCCTCTCTGTACTTCTGTTCTAATTTCTAACTTTTTTTGTAGCTGGATATATAAGTGTTATGTCTAAATATGAATGGGGATAGTGATAGTGAGATAATTGCCACAGTTGCATTCCTAGTAATTAATCGGCAAAAATGTAGTAATAAAAAAGAGAGGGTCTACAATTTGGAGCTGTCCGTGCGATGAATAGGCCGCCATCGTGCCATCTTAAGTTTCTTAAAACTTGATCCCCAGGTTGAGACCTGACTAAACTATATCTCAAAATCAGACTTCATGACATGTATTACAGTGGAGTATGCCGAGACAATAAATGGAATATATTTATACTGTATATATATTGTTAACTGCTCAGAAAATATTTATTTGTCTGTGTCAAGTATACCTACATTTAATGTAAACACTTGATTTCAATGAATGATGATCCTGTTGCAGCAATAGCACTCACCAATGTATCACCAATTCATTATTGAAGATATTAAAGTGTAATAACAGTAAAAGGGGACACTGAATGGTTCATCCTCCATCTTTTGTCTTAGATCTTCACCTCAATAAGCTCTTAAGACTCTGATTGCATGGTCCATTTCTTAATTTCTCACATTTCTGTCCAACTCGACACATTTCTATTGTGGCAATTCATTATATGAGTGAACCCATTTCAATTAGTGACTGTGGCTCTAATAGTCAACCCCCACTGACAAGGCAGCCTGGATGGAGAGAACAACAGACTGGAAAAACAACCTAGAGGATCAGGGCAATTGAAATGAAGAAAGAGAAAGAGTGGAACTGAAAGGATCAAAAAGAAAGGCTACCGAGATAAGGAGAAAGAAAGAGAGAGTACTGAAAGGAGAGGAGAAAAAAAGCCATGAAGGTAAAGAAGAGCTAGAAAGATAAAGACGGAAAGAACAAAGAAAAAAAAGAGAACATATGAAAGAAGACAGATAGACAGACAGGCAGACAGAGGGAGGGAGGGAGGGGGAGAAAAAAAAGGATAGCTGATAGAAGGTGCCGTCTGAGAGCTGCCCTGCTCTCAGACGGCTGTCTAGACAGTGTCAGGGGAGGTGTTGCTGATTAATGGGACCGCCCCATAATGGGACCCCCCCCCCCCCCACACACACACACACTTCCTTGCATCTATCAGCCACCCACACTCATTGGATTTGTGTCCCTCTGTGTTTCTGTCTCCATGGCCTTTTCCTTTTTTCCAGATCTTTCTGGGTGCTTCTACATTGACACTGTTTTTACCTGCCTTCACCTGCCGTCTATTGTTTTCTCTCTCCATCTACCCTTCATGTCTTTTTCTCTCTCTTCTTCTCCTTTTTGTTTACACATAAGGCTTTTCTGGCACGGAACTCCAAATGAAAGCACATTTTGTATGCTTGTTTTGGTGTAAACCTGCCCCTATGCCCACACAAAGTTGCAATATACTATTGTCTGCGAGTTATCAACAGTATCATGTGATAAGTTGCATTTTCAAATGTTCTTTAAATTGAATGTTCTCCTCCCACCGCAACTTGTAAGCTCTTCAATCTGGCATTGGCGCAATTAAGCAGGTCACCAGTCACAGTGAGTATACTGGCATTTGTTTGCAATTCTGTATTGGAAATGTGACACGCTTACAACAATATTGGAATAAAACAGAGACTGCCAAAGGCCTTGTCCGTTATATCACTTGTTTATAGCAATTATCGCAAATTAACACAATTATTTGACAGTGATTTCTTAATACTGAATAATACATACAGCATCTTTTAAAATAAAGCTTCAAGTGCGACCTGACGTGGTTGTTGTCGATGAATTATCCTGCTTTTGTAGATTTGTGGAGACACAAATGATCGGAGGGTAGTATTTTCTGAAAGTACAGGAACCTTCAGGGTGCCCATTGCTGATGTGTCAAACACACACAGTGTGGCTGCTTCAAATGACCTACCGCTTTATTTATAAGTACTCTCATATCGATTTATAACCATTTTAGATGAGGGGAGAACATTTCTCTTTGTTTGAAAGTGCCAAGTCTGCCAAAATCGGCTCCGATCTGATACGGTGATCGGTATCGGGACATATTAAAAGTAAATTTAGGCTTTGCTGTCGGCTTTCCGACTCATTTTTAAATAACCATCAAACACTCAACAGATGATTTACTGTGGAGACAGACGCTCTTATAATTTCATTCTCCTTCTCTGCACTTCATTCATATCTGTGCAGCAGTAAAAAAGAAAGTAGGCTACCCTAGCATCGATTTATAATTATTTTAGGACAAGGGGAGAATGGCTTTGCTGTTGGCTTTCTGACTCATTTTAAAAAAGACAGAGAGAAAAAGAGAGAGATTTGTGTGAGCCAGCAATCACACAGAACAAAAGGGTTCAAAAACCATTTTTTATCAAATTACCAACATTGTGAGTCTCTTACTGACCTAAATGTCTTGTAATCTCATAGTAAATTAAACTGTTACTGTGCATCCCTTTTCCATTGCAGATTTTAGTACCGCCTCAGCGTGGGTGGTCGTCATAGCGACTGCCGTGGGCGTGGCTTGGTAGCGTTGCATTTCCCCCCATGATTTCCCCATTTTATATATGTCAATGATTTCCCCCGACTCATTTCCTGGTTCTCCTTCTCCGTAAACAACATGAAATCAACAAGATAGTTAACTTTTGCTGCTCCAGATTTCCCACCGTGGTCAGAAAGAACAGGGGAGACACTTTGTTTCTCTCACTTTATGACTCTAGAGTCTCTACACGCTGCGGAGCTAATCGCCGGTGTGCCAGTTTAGCTGGTGATCCTGTTAACTGGTGATATTTGCATGAAATCAGTGAATATTCAACAAGGCCCTGCCTACTTTTGAAGAGCGTTCTGCCCTGCCTCCGCCCCTCGAGTGCCAGAGGTTCACATTTTCAAAGAGTGTTTGTTTGCAAGTGAGACAAAATAAAGGATATCGCTGAAAACATCACCAGTTTATGTGTAATACATGTCAGTTTAGTACTGTATGAACAGAAGAAAAATAAAATGAAAAAACGCTGGGATTCGAACCTTGGATGTCATGGACAAAAAAGTTGACTGACTAATTTCCACATCATCCATACCACTGCACTACACACCGCTGAAATTGTTCTGTGATTTCTATCCATATATTGGACTTTTAGTCTAAATTAACACAGGTTAACTATAAGTCTACTAATTATAGTTGTGTTTAATTTCATTAGACCCATATTAGGGTATGTCTGTGTAGACCCAGAATCGCGATTTTTGTCTTATGGTAGCCTATGCACTATTGTTATGACCATATCTCCATTGAATGTTTTGTAGCAAAGTAATGATCCTCGTTTTCTCTCAGGCAACTTAGTGTTATCTTAGTCTCGGTTAAGTTATGAAGTGAGTTGCAGCAAAAGTGTAGTGATTTGAAGTGAACGACATATGAAGCTTATTTTCTCAGAGTTTGACTTTTTTCATCCCACACATAATTTGCTGGCCTACTTTGACAACACAAAATGGTCATAATGGTATATGATTACAAAACATGTTTTCAGCGATATCCTTTATTCTGTCTCACTTGCAAACACTCTGTGAAAATGTGAACGTCTGGCACTCGAGGGCCGCCAGAACGCTCTTCAAAAGTAGGCAGGGCCTTGTTGAATATTCACTGATTTCATGCAAATATCACCAGTTAACAGGATCACCAGCTAAACTGGCACACCGGCACTCTCTCACTTCTCCCTCGCTCACCAGCTCCCCACACACACACGGCGACTCGACACACACACCAGCACACAAGTATAAACATCAGGCCACTTGTATGGTACGGAGAAAGCTGTGCGTGGAGCCTACGGCAGCAAAAAACATGCATGGGATGATTATTAAAAAGCTTTGCAGGAACAAATAAACAAGAAACACCGCAATGGTGAGGAAGGACAAATACTGTTATGTGCTGACAATAAATAGTTTTAAAAGTCATAGGAAAAAGCTTTTTTAACCTCAATATTGATTGGTAAAAATTACTATTAGTTTTCTTCCCCGTTGTGAGCAGAAACGTGCAGCCCTGAATTAAACTAACCAAAGTCCAATCAAGTGAACAAGGCTTGACTTGGTTGGGTTTAATAGGGGTCAGTGTGGTAGTGACTTACCTCTGAGGCACCTTGTCGAGAGCTGCTGTCTGAAGGCCACAGACACCCATCCTAAACAAAACAAGAAAGAATAAGGCCAACTTTTTAAAAGTTCCCAGGTGGCTTTAAAGTGCCCACATTATGAAAAAAACACTTTTTCTGGGATTTGGGTTGTTATTTTGTGTCTCTGGTGCTTCCACACGCATACAAACTTTGAAAAAAATCCATCCATGCTGTTTTGAGTGAGATACGGTTTCTGAATATGTCCTGCCTTCAGTCTCCTAGTGAGCTGTTTAAAATCGGCACGGCTTTCTACGTCACAAGCCGAAACGAGGTGGCTAACCGCAGCCGTTAGCTCGTAGCGTTAGCATGCTAACGCTAGCATGCTACCTCGTTCTCAATAGTAAAGCACTGCTACAACACACACAAGTTCACCATAATCTACAAAAGAACTACTTACATGTGCGCCCTCGTTTAGAAGTCTCCCAGCTAATCCTGCCTTGTAACTGACCGAAGTTGGAGAAACAGCCTTTCTTTTACTGTCTATGGAGCTAGCTAGCTGACATGATCTAGCTACATCTGAGCTACTGCACATGTGCGAGTGCAATCAAAGATAGTACAGAGGAAGAAGAAGAAGACGAGAGGTCTCACTTTGGAGCTAAAACAGAGACCAGGTGAAAAGAGGATCTGCAGCAGTGAGCTGTGCAGTATAACAAAAATATGGTGTTTTTTGAAAATTAAACCATGTAAACCTATTCTGGTACAACCTTAAAATACAATTATGAACCTGAAAATGAGCATAATATGGGCGCTTTAAGATTGCTATATACTGAAGCTTGTAAGCAAGTTTATGTTTGAGCTTTACCCCGCTCAATGTTTTTTGCCTTCAAGGCACATAACCCTAACCTTAACCCTAACCATAACCAGTGCCTCCCAACGGTGCCTTCCAGGCAGCGCTGCCTGGAAGGCACCGTTGGGGGCAAAAAACCTTACCCCGATAAACTTTTACCCCTCATCCTACAGTCACATTAGAGAGCGACATGCACTCACTTGTGGGCGCTCCTGGGCGTGCCTAGTCTACCCCTGGTTGCTTGGCAACAGTCAACAGAAATTCTCTGGTGCTACCTTCAAGCACGTCTTAAAAGTTAAGATAAAATGCCAAACATATCAGATATATACATAAATACGATGTCCTGAAGTGTTTTCCGCCATCTTGGATTATTTTCTCTTAACTCGAGCCACTGACATATGTCACGTTGCCCTCACGCTACCTTTACTCCGATTGGCATTCGCTTTGTCGCATCGCTCAGCATTGGCATAAAATCAAGGTTTCTGCCTAAAAGGGAGTTTTTCCTCACCACTAAATGCTTGCTCTTGGGGGAATACTGGAATTGTTGGGTCTTAAATTATAGAGTGTGGTCTAGACCTACTCTATCTGTAAAGTGTCTTGTTATGATTTGATACTATAAATAAAATTGAATTTGAATTGAATTGGCTATTCTTCCAAATTACACTTCAAATTATTGTAATTGCAGTTTTCCTCTGTCTACGGTTGACTTGAGGATTTTTTGGGAGTGCATATTTAGCTTTTAAGATCTAGAAAAGGGGACAAACATGCATACATCCTGTAGTTTATGTCTGTTAGGGGTAAAGGCTATTGCCATGCTATGCCCAGCTACGCCCTGCAGTGTCATGCTAAAACCTGCTACGCCATGCAGTGCCCTGCTACGCCATGATTTACTAAAACAACTACTATTTCTATTTCAAAAACCCCATGATAGAACGAGGAAGGGATGGAGTGACCCTGCCCGGAGGAAGCCCGGGGCCCCCGTCTGGAGCCAGGCCCAGACGGAGGGCTCTTCGGCGAGCGCCTGGTGGCCGGGTTTGCCACGGAGCCCGGCCGGGCACAGCCCGAACAAGCTACGTGGCACCTCTGTCTCCATCCCATGGGCCCACCACCTGTGGGAGGAACCGCTGGGGTCGGGTGCGCTGCCACATGGGTGGCAGTGAAGGTCAGGGGCCTCGACGGACCAGACCCGGGCAGCAGACGCTGGCTTTGGGGGACGTGGAACGTCACCTCTCTGTGGGGGAAGGAGCCGGAACTGGTGCGGGAGGTGGAGCGCTACCGGTTAGATCTGGTGGGGCTTACCTCTACGCATAGTCTCGGTTCTGGAACCGTACTCCTGGATAGGGGTTGGACTCTTTTCTTCTCCCGGAGTTGCTCAGGGTGTGCGGCGCCGGGCGGGTGTGGGGATACTAACAAGCCCCCGGCTAAGCGCCGCTACGTTGGAGTTTACCCCGGTGGACGAGAGGGTCGCCTCCCTACGCCTGCGGGGGGTGGGGGGGGAAAACTCTGACTGTTGTTTGTGCATATGCACCAAACAGGAGTTCGGAGTATTCGGCCTTCTTGGAGACCTTGAGTGGAGTCCTGCATGGGGGCGCCAGTGGGGGACTCCATTGTTCTGCTGGGGGGACTTCAACGCGCACGTGGGCAATGATGGAGACACATGGAGAGGCGTGATTGGGAGTAACGGCCTCCCTGATCTAAACCAGAGTGGTTGTTTGTTGTTGGACTTCTGTGCTAGTCATGGATTGTCTATAACAAACACCATGTTCGAACATAGGGATGCTCATAAGTGTACCTGGTACCAGAGCACCCTAGGCCGAAGGTCAATGATCGATTTTATAATCGTTTCATCTGATCTGAGGCCGTATGTTTTGGACACTCGGGTGAAGAGAGGGGCAGAGCTGTCAACCGATCACCATCTGGTGGTGAGTTGGGTCAGGGGGTGGGGGAAGACTCTGGACAGATCTGGTAAGCCCAAACGTGTATTGCGGGGTAAATTGGGAACGTCTGGAGGAGGCCCCTGTCCAACGGACTTTCAACTCGCACCTCCAGCGGAGCTTTTCGTGCATCCCTGTGGAGGCTGGGGGGCATTGAACCCGAGTGGACAATGTTCAAAGTTTCCATTGCTGAAGCTGCGGCGGGGAGCTGTGGTCTTAGGGTCTTAGGTGCCTCAAGGGGCGGTAACCCACGAACACCGTGGTGGACACTGGTGGTCAGGGAAGCCGTCCGACTGAAGAAGGAGTCTTTCCGGGATATGTTATCCCAGAGGACTCCGGAGGCAGTTGCAGGGTACCGAAGGGCCCGAAGGGCTGCAGCCTCTGCCGTGAAAGAGGCAAAGCAGCGGGTGTGGGAGAAGTTCGGAGAAGACATGGAGAAGGACTTTC
The DNA here is from genome assembly GCA_025617405.1 of Perca schrenkii. Classification (NCBI taxonomy): domain Eukaryota; kingdom Metazoa; phylum Chordata; class Actinopteri; order Perciformes; family Percidae; genus Perca; species Perca schrenkii. Next base: position 45,579 of record JABUOV010000236.1, read on the forward strand.
GGTCGGCACCAAAGTGCTTCTGGAAAACTGTTCGCCACCTCAGGAGGGGGAAGCGGGGAACCATCCAAGCTGTGTACAGTAAGGATGGGACACTGTTGACCTCAACTGAGGAGGTAATAGGGCGGTGGAAGGAGCACTTTGAGGAACTCCTGAATCCGACTAATACGCCCTCTATGTTAGAGGCAGAGCTGGAGGATGACGGGGGGATTGTCGTCGATTTCCCAGGCGGAGGTCACTGATGTAGTCAAACAACTACACAGTGGCAAAGCCCCCTGGGATTGATGAGATCCGTCCGGAAATGCTCAAGGCTCTGGGTGTGGAGGGGCTGTCCTGGTTGACACGTCTCTTCAACATCGCGTGGAGGTCTGGAACAGTGCCAAAGGAGTGGCAGACTGGGGTGGTGGTTCCCCCTTTTTAAAAAGGGGGGACCAGAGGGTGTGTGCCAATTACAGGGGTATCACACTGCTCAGCCTCCCTGGTAAAGTCTACTCCAAGGTGCTGGAAAGGAGGGTTCGGCCGATAGTCGAACCTCAGATTGAAAGAGGAACAATGCGGATTCCGTCCTGGTCGTGGAACAACGGACCAGCTCTTTACTCTCGCAAGGATCCTGGAGGGGGCCTGGGAGTATGCCCAACCGGTCTACATGTGTTTTGTGGATTTGGAGAAGGCGTATGACCGGGTCCCCCGGGAGGTACTGTGGGAGGTGCTGCGGGAGTATGGGGGTGAGGGGGTCTCTAATCAGGGCCATCCAATCTCTGTACGACCAAAGTGAGAGTTGTGTCCGGGTTCTCGGCAGTAAGTCGGACTTATTTCGGGTGAGGGTTGGCCTCCGCCAGGGCTGCGTTTTGTCACCAATCCTGTTTGTAATATTTATGGACAGGATATCAGGCGTAGTCGGGATGAGGGAGGGGTTGCAGTTCGGTAGGGCTGGGGATCTCATCGCTGCTCTTTGCAGATGATGTGGTCCTGATGGCATCATCGGCCTGTGACCTTCAGCACTCACTGGATCGGTTCGCAGCCGAGTGTGAAGCGGTTGGGATGAGGATCAGCACCTCTAAATCGGAGGCCATGGTTCTCAGCAGGAAACCGATGGAATGCCTTCTCCAGGTAGGGAATGAGTCCTTACCCCAAGTGAAGGAGTTCAAGTACCTTGGGGGTTTTGTTCGCGAGTGAGGGGACAATGGAGCGGGAGATTGGTCGGAGAATCGGCGCAGCGGGTGCGGTATTACATTCCATCTATCGCACCGTTGTGACGAAAAAGAGCTGAGCCAGAAGGCAAAGCTCTCGATCTACCGGTCAGTTTTTGTTCCTACCCTCACCTATGGTCATGAAGGCTGGGTCATGACCGAAAGAACGAGATCCAGGGTACAAGCGGCCGAAATGGGTTTCCTCAGGAGGGTGGCTGGCGTCTCCCTTAGAGATAGGGTGAGAAGCTCAGTCATCCGTGAGGAGCTCAGAGTAGAGCCGCTGCTCCTTTGCGTCGAAAGGAGCCAGTTGAGGTGGTTCGGGCATCTGGTAAGGATGCCCCCCTGGGCGCCTCCCTAGGGAGGTGTTCCAGGCACGTCCAGCTGGGCGGAGGCCTCGGGGAAGACCCAGGACTAGGTGGAGGGATTATATCTCCAACCTGGCCTGGGAACGCCTCGGGATCCCCCAGTCGGAGCTGGTTAATGTTGCTCGGGAAAGGGAAGTTTGGGGCCCCCTGCTGGAGCTGCTCCCCCCGCGACCCGACACCGGATAAGCGGACGAAGATGGATGGATGGATGGACTACTATTTCTAGTCATAGTTCCATTATTGCCACTGTTCATCACACTCCCAACTTGCACCGTCAGACACCGCCTGCCAAGAGCCTGGGTCTGTCCAAAGTTTCTCCCTAAAAGGAAGTTTTCCTCACCACTCAAGGTTTCTGCCTAAAAGGGAGTTTTTTCTCGCCACTAAATGCTTGCTCTTGGGGGAATACTGGAATTGTTGGGTCTTAAATTATAGAGTGTGGTCTAGACCTACTCTATCTGTAAAGTGTCTTGAGATAACTCTTGTTATGATTTGATACTATAAATAAAATTGAATTTGAATTGAATTGGCTATTCTTCCAAATTGCACTTTCTCTGCAACGGGTCTTTGTCGGCTTGTTGGTTTCTGATGTTGCGGTTATGGCATTCTGTTTGCATAATATTTGTTTTGATTGGATGGTAGAGAGCACAGAGTGAGAGGAGAGATGAAAAAGATGGGATGAGAGGATGCAGAACATAAATTATCTGATACTGATCAAGAAGTTGAATATATCAATGGACCAATAATTTTGTATTATGGATCATATTATGTACCTGAGCCTATTTCACTGGGTGCAATGTTGAAATCTGCGTATATGCAAGTTTGTATGTGTGTGTATTTGTTCTAAAGTGTCGACATGTCAGTATAGGGGCAGAGCTGCTGCTGTCTACATGGCACTGAAGTGAATAAAACAAGTCCTGACAGAGTCTGGCTCTGAAGAAATCAATTCAGCAACTTCACCTAACAGACTGGAGCAAAGCTGTTACCTCAGTGAAACTGGGACAGAGATTTTGACTGGGATAAAAGGATTTCATTTAGCTCAACGCAGCTTTACTGGGAACAAACTGGTGAGCTACTTTTGTCCTGGTTGAGAAATAAAGAAATATACTCTCATAATGCAGGGACATTCAATGAAAACAGATAAAAAAGGCACACATGTAGTTTTCACTCACCATCAGTTTAGATCAAAATGTTATTGGCATGGATACTGAAAGAACAGCACTGCCAGAGCAACTACAGTAGACCAATATAACCAATATAAACAGTATATTTTAGTCTGTCATTTACTCTCACACACACAGTGTCACTGACCTGCTGCAGGGCATGGTTGTGCCTGCGGGCCTGGCTCTGCCTTGTTATGAAGGACCAGGTGGAGAGCTTGTAGTGGTTGAGCAAGCAGATGATCACCACCACCATCACTGTCATCACCACAATGATGATGACGATCTGAACAAACTCCAGTTCAGCTGCACATAGACACAAAAGGAGAGGGGGATTAGCATCAAACATGTACAAGAGATGTGGGTACAAAATATATTTAATCAACGTACATTTTAAACAATATTATGCACACCTAATACATCTGCACAGTTACAGAAAGGCTAGCTGTTGAGGCTAGCTGTGAAGTATAAGATGTAAGTACAGGATAAGGTTAGAACGAAACATAACTATTCAAATTATTTGGATTGTAGTAAAGCAATGTATTGAAACAAAATCATCTTATTTTTTCATAGTGTAATCTTTCTTTTCGGTCTTTATCTGAGTGTGGACATGCAATGTAAAAATCCTACAGCCTGATAACTAGAAGTCATTAAAGTGCAAAGAAAAAGTGAACATCTACAACTGCGCTGAGGGAGATTGAGTGATTCAATCAAAAGCTACAGAACAGCTACAAAATGGACCTTGTGGTGTGATTTTGTTTGTCAGCAATCAAAATCAGAATCAGAATCAGAAAAGCTTTATTGCCAAGTACATTTTTTACACATACAAGGAATTTGTTTTGGTGTCAAGCTGCTAATTGTTGTCTTTAAGACACTTTGAAATACTTAAGGCTGTAGATTAAAATATTATTGGTTTGCAACCCTTATATAACAAGTCAAAATGTCTGCTGTGAAAAAGGCCAACTACAAAAGCTACTCAAACTGGGCAAACTGATAATGATAAAACTCAAGAACAGCTACTAACCCTTTTCTCAATTAGGAACTTTTTTAAAGTGATTTAAATGAAAATGTTAATACTTTGTAAGGAGTCACTATTCTAAAAAGAAGTGTTTCCTCACTATGTTGCACTAAATGCTTGCTCTTGGGGGAATTACAAATTATTAAATTTATAAATTATGGAGTGGTCTAGACTTACTGTATAGGGGTGTGCAAAAAAATCGATTCACATTCAAGCTCTACAGATTCCAAATTGATTCATATTTTTAAATTATTTTTTTATTGTATGTCTACTGCAATCACATGGGGAAAGTAACTACATTTACATACTCTGAATCATTTTTTGTTTAATCAAGAATCGTTTTTGATTCGATATTCGATATTGAATTGAATCGTGACATTTTCTGAATCGTGCACCCCTACCCCTCCTATCTGTAAAGTGTCTTGAAATATCTTGTTATGATTTGTTACTATAAATAAAATTGAATTGAATTGTTCTGACTAATTGTTATAACTTGTGTTCACCAGCAGAGGGTAGCACAGGTCAAACTCCATATGTGCGAGTGTGGACCTAAGGGTTCGACAGAGGAAAGCTTCAAATCACAGAAAAGATGAGTGTTGAGACTCTGGTGTTTGTCCCAGTGTACAGTGGTTTCTATGTGGAGATACTGAATACTATAGCGTTTCTGTCCTCAACAAGCAACATTCAGTGACACACACCAGCATTAGAGCTGATAACCTCCTAGATCAGGGCACCACTTGGAGACAATGATCGCTGCCTTACAGTCACGTCTCCTTCTCATCTCTTGTTCATTGTTTTATCCTTTTTTTCTTCTCCTCCCAATCTCTCTTTGCACCCTTCCTGCATCTCCACATGCCCCTCATCTCTCTATCCAGCTTTCATCTAACCCAACTTCTCCACCCTCTTTTCTCTCCCACAAGTCTATTTTTGTATTCTCCCAACTGCCTGCCTTTATCAATTCTTTATCACCCACCATCACTTTCTCTTTAATTCTTATTCCCCAATGTCTCCCACTTTAAGTTTCTCTCTTACTCTGTCTATCCATCCTTCCTCTCTCCCTGCCCCCCCAGTCTGCCGTCTGAGACTCTTTTGTTGTCGGTTCTGAGCAAGTCTTGACCTTGTCTGGTCTTGGCACCCAGTTTGACCTCTGACTCACATCTTACTCACTGCTGGACACTCGCGTATTTTGTGTGTGTGTTTATACAGTTTGTGTCCTTTTGTGTTCATGCAGCTCTGTATGTGTATACACTCTACGCTATTTGAACTACAATGTCTTGATTCTGTTTGACAGCTCCTCCAAAAGTCTCTGTAACATTTTTCTGTAAAAGTGTATTACCCACAATCTACCTGGGCAGTTTTTGATACAATAGAGTTTTGTTTCAGGTAAATAAAACAGTAAGTGAAAATCCAAAAGAAGAAGGAACTGTCAGAGTTTTGAAAAAATAAATATATACATTCAAAACAAAATAACATAACATATGTATTCTTACAAAATAATTAAAAACATGCAGAAAACACAAAAATTAAAGCCAAGTCCAGTAAAACCCAACCTATCCCAGTCTTCCCACACCACAGCAGCCACAGGGGAGGGGTGGGGTAAGACGGAGAGGAAGAAGGCCATCTAGTACAAACCATATGGAGGGGATGAAAAAGAATGAAACCTAAGCTAGTAAAAGCAATCGTCATTAACCTCCAAAGAGTGGAGGAATGAGTGCAGAACAATAACAGACAAACTCAACAACTTTTCTTTTGCAAGTGCCCATTTTTTGCACCAGACATTTGAAAATTAGTTTTTAAGTTATTCGTAAGAATATGAGTCAGCTAATGTGGAACAGGTAGGAATATGGCTGCCTGCCAATCGGAAGGTTGGTGGTTCGATCCCTGGCCCCGCAGTCCCATGTCGAAGTGTCCTTGGGCAAGACACTGAACCTGGGCATCACTCCGATGCCCAGGGTCAGTGTCTTGCCCAAGGAAACTTGGAGTGTAAATGTGCGTGAATGTTTATCTGATGAGCAGGTGTCACCTTGTATGGCAGCCTCGGCCACAGTGTATGAATGTGTGTGAATGGTAAATAGTTCCTGTACTACTACGCTTTGAGTAGTCGTAAAGACTAGAAAAGCGCTATATAAATACAGTCCATTTACTGAGGTAACAAAGTGCTGAAAGTGAAGATGAAGAACCTAAACGGTACTAAATGCCCCTCTGTCAATGTCATCAACCTAACATAAGCGGAAAGAAGTGGAGTGTTCTGGAAATACTAATGCCCTGAGCTTGTAGAGCCAAAAACACGTTTCATTCTCAAGACTTCCTCTATTTAACTGAAGCCATTTTCAGTATAGTACAGTAGAGCAGAGATCTTCGACAGAGGGTCTAAGGGGGCCCTCAGAGTTACTCCAGTGGGTCTGCCAAATTTTTGTTTGCTAAAAAATGTAAATGTCTGAAAATATACATTAATATGAATCCAACATATTATTAGCAAAGGTTAATTGGCCTATTTGTGAAGAAAACAAACATTTAATTTACACAACACTGATGATGCCTTACTTTAGGAAGGTAGCCACTATGGTAGCCATCCACAAATATAGTTAAGCTTAAGGATTCACTGTGCCTACGTATGTTTAACATTGAAACATGATGTATAAATAATGTATGAATATTCATCCATCCACCCAGTTTAATATGCAACTTAGTTGTATTCAATATATGCAGTAGGGATCTCTCTCTTTCAGCTAAAGGCTCTGACACACCAACCTGACGGCCGACCGTCGGCAGAAAAGGCAGTCAGACTGATCAGTCGGCTCCCGTCTCTCAAAAAAGTGCCTTGGAACACACCGAAGCGACGCCGACTTGAGCGTACGTTCTGTGCGTGCATACTGGCAGGCAGCGCTAATCTGTATTGTTGCCCAAAAAATGAAAACCAGAAAAGATGGAACATCTCTCTAGACCTAGTAAACACAGAGCACGCTGTCGTCAGTCATTGTTTTCATCAGAGAGTGTTGACAGTAGTCAAGAAGGATCGTTGTTGTTATTACTTGCTGAACGGAAGAAAATACAATGGCTAGTAATAACAAGATACTGGCATTGTCAGCTCTCTCTTTTTTTCTTGTGGATGAAACACTGATATGCTAGTCAAAGGCTAGCACTCCACCAATCAGATTGGTCATTGAGTCTGACTGCCCACTGGCCGATTCAACAAGTCGAATCGGCCAAAATGGATGCCGACGGCTCCTCCGACTGACGACTGCACGGAACACACCGAACAGACTCGAGTCACCGACCTGGCCAATAATCGGGTTGGTGTGTCAGAGCCTTAAGGGTTCCTTGGCCTAAAAAATGTTGAAGACCCCTGCAGTAGAAAACTAAAACAATAGTAGTTGTTGTAGAGCCTCGGGCTTTGTTAGAACTAGGGCTGGGTATAATTTAAAATTTGTGTTGATCTAATACCCTAGTTTCTGTACTAGTACCAAAAATGTTATCTTTTTGGATATCTGACTTTGAGGAACATAAGTATGTTGCTTTTGTCTACAAAACCCTTTACCTTTTAAAATTATGTTTCTTGGCATTATTACCATTATTTTGATAGCCAATAGTAAAGAGGTGATTGGAAATTAAGGGAGAGAGAAGAGGGATGACAGGCAACAAGGTTCCGGAGTTGGACTAAACCCTACATTCAGCTTTCAGGACTTGTCGGATTTTGATACTTGGTGCTACAGACATATAGCCTGGATGCCAGCCGAACTTAGCCCCGCCCACAAAATTCGAGTTTGGGAAGTTCACATTCTGACTAGAATCTGAGTAGGACCACGGCAGGCTAACAGACATATTATGATCAGCACTAAAAAATATTGAGGTTTAATACCCAGCCTTACCAGACCCAAACAGCAGTCACAGTAGCTTGTCCCAATGTCCTTTCATAAAAGCTGAACACTAAAATTGAGAATAAACAGCATGGAGAGAGACTGCATACACAGTGACCCAATGACAGCCCTTTGACCTTTGACTGTGTGTGTCACACAAGTCAGCAAGGTGAACGGGAGGTCATATAGTTCAGAAGACCTGCCAGTGAAAAAAGGCTGTCGCTATCAGAGCACAACACTGAGGAAACATTAAGTAAAATACAAGAGATATTATAATTTTTGTGATGGAACATTAATAACTCATAATTACTTAGTAATAATACCACCAATAATAATAATCCGTATATTTCATTTCTCCAGGTTTTGAGATATCAATCTTCGGAATTTCGCTGCAGATGTTTTTCATTGGAATTCCATAGCTCAAGTCTTTTTTTAAGGTTTTTTTGGTTTGCTGCTCAAAGGCCCCGAAGTAAGGTCTGTGGTTAACACCATAGAATTTATAAAATATGAACGTAGTCTCTGTGGTGTCACCCATAGGTTTCTTAAGAGCCAAAATGAAGCTCAAAGTGGGCAGCTAAAAATTCCCCTGCAAATGACCTACCATATTTCATCGAACACCGAGGTGGTGCTGTGTGGGTGCCGCCGTGGCGGGGATAGGGTACGCGCCTCTGATAACCTTTACTGGGCATTGCCCAAAAAGATAAGGAACCCCGACCCAAGTGCGATGCGGTGATCTCGCCCTGGCCTTCCTCCGTGCACCTCCAGGTAGCCAACTCTCGGGGGAACAGATATGTCAGTAAATTTAAGTAAAAGCAGGCTTCGCTTATCCCGTGCAAATGCGCCACACGAAACTTAGATGTAGGGGGAGTAATTTCTAAATCACACAAGGTCCCCAGATGATACTAATCCCATGCAAATGTTTAAGACATATGGCATCCCTCCGAAACACCCAAAATCAGTATGAAGCCGTTGGAAGCTAGTGGTGCATGTGATTGGTGTAGTTCATTTACAGCCTTACGTTAGCTTTTTACTTCTAGCAATTGCATTTATGTTTAAAAAAATCATAAAAGTTGTGTTTATTTGTGAAGATTATCTTGCTGAAAAAAACTTGTAGTAACAGTAATGTTTGTTTGCCAATGAGCTTATTTTCTGGGCGATGCTAACTTCGATGCTAACTTCCGGGTCGGCCTACAGAAATACGTCATCCTCACAACACTATTTAGTACACTCATCTCTAACATGCATCTGTCTGCTATTCACAGCCAGCTTAGCAACAGCCTGCCAGGTAGGCTACAGGGAGGTCCGAGTTGATGTGATTGGGTTGAAAGTAACAATCATAAGAGTGTGCCTCCCTTTGTTTCCTCCCTCAAATTGTCAAAAGTCAGATGTAAATGGACTGTATTTATATAGCGCTTTTCTAGTCTTTACGTGTGCTTTTACATCGTACAGGCACCATTTACCATTCACACACACACACGCATGCGCTGGTGGCCGAGGCCGCCTTTTGTTCAAACTTAACATCTGCTTATCAGATAAACATTCACACACCGAGGGCGCAGCAGGAAACACACAGAAATGACTGGGATTTGTGTTTACAATAATCTAAATAATATATATATATATGCTCGCCACTGTAGGCAGTCTGACTAATCAAAAACAGAAATATAGCGCCAACTAGGGGTGTAAGAAAAAAATCGATACACTTGAGTATTGCAGTACTGTATCGATTTTCAAAAACGCATTATTGAATTTTTTTAGTTTACGTGCAAAAATATTCATGTAAGACAGTGGCTCACGTTTATGTTGTGTTTAAACCCCCTACCGCTAGATGGCTATGCTGAGATGCAACACTAGTGTCCTCGCCTAACAGTGCCGAGCAGTGCCTGACTTTTTGCTAGAAGCTAACAATGTAGCTATGGCTGAACTTTGACCTACTTTAGCATAAAATCATTTGCTCACTAAGAACCTGTGAACCACAATTCCAAACTGGTTTGATTTTCTGTGTACTGAATTGTTTATCTAAAGTAAACTTCTTTGACTTTTATCCACATCATGTCTTTTTTTAAATATTAGTTTTTATAAAATTATACTTTTAAAAAATCCCAATATATCGCCTTACGCCCAGTATCGAAATATATTGCAATATACTGAATCGTGACCCATGTATTGTGATAGGTATCATATCGCCAGATTCTTGCCAATACACAGCCCTAGAGCCAACTAATGTTAACCAAATAAAACAATACATATGGCAGAATGTTATTTATTATTCACCATAAGGCTACTTCAAATGACTGACGTTAAACGGTTCACGGTCTGAGGGCATGCGTCACTACGGTAAGCGAGGCTAACAATAGCCATGTAAGCTGAGGCTAGCTCTAATATTAACTTTGAGTACATTGGAAGAATATTACTGACAGTTGCATACTACCTCCACCTGCTGTTAAATGGTGTGCCGGTAGACCATAAGCGGCATGCCACTCCACTGACCAGCACATGCCGCTGTAGTAAGGGGACTGTGCCGTTAGGGGATCAGTTTATGCCGCTGTACCACAGTGCCGGTGTAGTGAGCGGCCTGTGCCGACAGGGGCTCGGCTTATGCCTTTGTGCCACAGTAGCATGACATCAGCCTCTTTTCAATCTCGGCGCTACTGTGACAGAGGAAGTTCTGCAAGTGTGAAATTGTGCTAGTCCCAGGAATTCCATCTGTTGGTTAACTTATACATATACACTATATATGTAAACTATAAACCTTTATTATAATATATGTAGTAGGTCAAAAGAGACAGAAAACCCAAAATATGACGCTGTCTTTGCTCCAACTTGCTCGTCCTTCTCATGCTGCCCAGAGAGCTCCAGCCCAGTTAGAGGCCTGCTGAGTTCACAGCCTGCTGCCCACCACACACACACAAACACACAGCCCTCTCTGCTGCCACTACCATTGCTATGGTAACCATTGGGCACGGTGCCGTGATCAACAAGGCCCGGAGCTGCTGGGGCGCCACTGCAGCGACCTGGCTGGCACACATGTGCACACGGTGGCACAGAGAGAGATAGAAGGAGACAAGGACGGAGAGGAAGCAAATGCACACACACTCACCTAAAAAGACAATAGCAAGTTAAAGGGAATGAGAGAGTTTAGTAATAAAGGGACAGAAAGAGAGAGAGAAAAAGAGGTGTACACACACACACACACACACACACACACACACTTGGGAAATGTGCACTGTAATGTCTAGACGGCCGGTGTATCAGCCTAGCAGCAACAGTGTGTGTCAGTGTGTGCGTGTGTGTGTGACACAGCATGTAGTAGATATCAGCCTAGTTACCGCCTCACCTCCTTCACTACAGTCAGACAGTCTCTCTATGGAAATAAATTAACGTTTTGGTGCTGCTTAACCCTGAGGTGAGGGGGCCTGTTCGTGTGTGTGTGTGTGTGTGTGTGTGTGTGTGTGTGTGTGTGTGTGTGTGTGCGTGCGTGAACGTGAACGTGCAGGATACTCAGCCAGGTATCTTGGGGTCAGGAAGAACATGGAGACAGTGAGGATGGAAAGAGAAAGAGACTGGAATGAGGAAAGAGGGAGGAGGATGTAATGAGTGTGTCAGAGATAAAGGGAAATGCAGATAGAGGAAGAGACACTGACAGAAAGAGAGACAGAGAGAGAAAGGTGCCAGACATGCTATGGGGACTCAGGCAACAAGAGAACAAACAATTACAGCTCTGTCTCTTTTCTCCATTCTCTCTCCTCTCTCTATCCATCTATCCATCCCTTCTTGTCTCGCTCTTACAGCACAGGGAAATCAGACTAAATAGGATTAAAAAGCAGGTCTCAAATATGATGTTCTAGTTCTTACTTGTGCATAGGACAGGAGACATTCTGCCATGCTTTACTCACATAATTTTTAATTCAGAACTTGAAAAACCAGCAGCAGAACTGCACACAAACACATTTATTGGTAGAGCTTGAAAGGTTTATGACAACCTCGTAGGGAGTAATAGGACTAGAGCCCGACTGATTTATCGACGGGCTGATATTAGGTATTTTTTAAACTATCGTATTGGCATTTATAATGGCCGATAAATTCATATTTTAAAAATAAAAACGGACGAAACACTCTTCAACCATGTTATGTTGCCGTTGCATAGTTTGTCCACCAGAGGGCACTCTACAACGTCCCTGTTAACACTCGTGTTTAGAACGCCACAAACCCTACAACCAGCTGATCCAGCCAGAGTCGGGCAGAGTGAACGAGTTATCCACGACTGAGCTCATCGGTGAAGTGTGTTCATGGTAAGTTGGCAACTGTCACGACACGAGACATACATTGCTTGGATAACAATTAAAAGAACATCCCCATCAGTTCTCTCAACTCAAATAAGCATGACAAAATTTGTGACTACCATGTTCAGTTTTGCTGCTGTTACATGTAAGCCGATAGTGAAACGGAATTAGCTAGTAATTATGTTACGTTGTTACAGTATAGTTGACTGACTGTCGGTTTAACTCTTGACAATGTGACTCAAGATGTATTTCTTTAATAGTGTGACAGTTATAGCAATGAGACGTATCATCTCTCCCGGCCCGTTATTTTTTTGAAAAAGTATGCTTTATGACGTTATCCATTGCTAAATTATGGCTTATCATAGATTTTAGATAACCACAAAGCTAGCTAATGTCATGGCTATCAGTGGAATACCACTAACATGAATGAGCTTGGAAACTACAATGAACTTATTCTGCCTAAATAAAGAAATGATTACTGTATTTATAATTAGCATATGTGTAGTTACAGTCCCTGCATTGTAAAATGTAAGTTAAGCATGCGAGAAGTGAACATTTAGACATAGAGAAAAAGTATCAAACATAGCTTGTGCATACAAGTTAGCTTTTACACGTGTGTGAAATCCAATGATGCAAGTGTGCGTTGCTGGCTGTCGTTCAGCCGCAGCATTAATGGATTTAGTGCATCACTAAGTAGTAGATTTTAGAAGGCAGGCAGCAAATGATGATTGAAAATGGTTTGTTGAAGGTTGATGTATAGAATTAAAAGAGTGCAGTAAAGGGATAAAAGTTGATAACTATTATACAAACAAAAAACATTAGGAGTGACCTTTTTCTTGTTTAATAAGAATACAAATGATAATAATAATAATAATAATAATAATAATAATAATAATAATAATAATAATAATAATAATAATCATTGATTGATTTTTTTATTATTGTCAATGATAATAGTAGTATTAATGGTTGTGGCTATAGCAGTAATCTCACCTGGCTTGTTTACTTTATATTTTGACAGATGGCAAGTAGTGGACGAAGTCAAGTATGGGAGTATTTCACAAAAGGCCCATCAGGTACAGTCACATGCAACATCTGTACAGCCTCTGTGAGCCAGAGATCTGCCAGCCTCAAATTTAAAAATACATCCAACTTGTGGGCACACCTTAAATCAAAACACAAAGACATCTACGAGAAGGCGCAAAAAGATGTACAGCCTCAAGTTCCAACCACATCATTGACACAGCCAAACCTAAAACAAGTGCTAGAGAAAACCACAAAATGGACTCTAAATGATCCAAGAACTGAAGAAATGGACAAACTCCTGATGGAGATGATAGCCACTGACATCCTACCTTTTGCAGTTGTTGAGGGTGCAGGGTTTAAAAGGGTTATGGCCAAGGCAGAGCCCAGATACCCATTAAAATCAGTGAAATTTTTCCGTACAAAGAAGATGCACAAGATTTATACAGGAGTTGTAAGCAAAATAAAGAAACGGCTGTCAGTTGAAAATGCAGGAAGCAGCATTTCTTTTACTGTTGGTCAGGTTCAAATGAAGCACTCATGAGCTTGACTGCTCATTTCATTGATAAGAATTGGAAAAAGGTCCAACTTGTCTTGAAATGTTAAATCATGGTCACAGTCCCAAACAGGGCAGTACATTGGAGAGACATTTCTGTCCATGCTTGAGGAATAGGAGATTGATGAGGAGGGGTCATGCTGTCCCTGAGCTAGGGCTGTCCTCGACTAAAGAAATTCTTAGTCGACTAACACTTATACGATTTTGTCGACTAATCGATTAGTTGATTTAATTGACAGAGCTGTGCGCTTTGAGAGGTGGTTAAGACTAGAAAAGCACAATATAAATGTAGATAATTAACCATCTGTAAAACTGAGTTTCTCCACAATTAATCCTGCAAAAGCACCACTTTAAATCTTGTGTTTACCATAAATGTGCTCAGAAGTTTCTTGGAAATAAGTAATTAAGCATGAATAAGCATAAAAAATGACTAATCGACTAAAGAAATCTTAGTCGACTAAGACCAAAACGACCGATTAGTCGACTAATCGACTAAGAGGTGGCAGCCCTACCCTGAGCACAAGCAGGACCCACTCCTCATCAATTTCCTAAATATGGTGCAAATATGGTGAAAGGCATGCGCCTTGTTGAGATGCCAGACCTGAGCTGCAGTGATCACATATTGCACCTGGTTATAAATTATGGCCTTAGTTCCCAGAGAGTGGTGGTGGACATTCTGGCAAAGCTCAAGAAAATTGCTACACACTTCAACCACTCTGTTACGGCGCTGCAACGCTTGTCTAAAATTAAGGAGGAGCTAGCACTGCATGAAAAGTGGGATTTTCATCAGTATGTGGCACTGTAGATTGTCGTGGAACTTCAGGTTTACGGCTGTACACGGCAATTTACAGGCAACACTGAAAACTGCCGTGAATTGTCGGAAATTGACGTGGGCCATGCTTGGCAGTTGTCCCCCCATGACCCCTCCCTCCCTCTAATTCTAGGGGAGGCTTTCACATGTAAATGAAAATGCTGTGAGCTATACAAATGCAAATCAGGGTAGCAGCAGGGGGAGTTTTACCCCAGGTGACATTTTTCTAAGGCCACGTCCACACGTACCAAAACGATCTTTTTTTTACCCGTCTTCCCTGGATTTGTTTCAAGAATAGTTGCGTCCAAATGAATCCACTTGTAAATGACTCAACGCGCTACTTCATATGCCAGGCCTATAGGCGGCGCTGTTTCTGCTACAGAAATTCACCAAAAAACGGAGAAGAAGAGCATAGTCACTTCACTTCCTGTTCACTGTCTAAGATCATAACATAACTAACGCTAGCTAGGTTATAACGTTCTCTTAATACATCCGTGGACTATAATAACTTTCACCATTGCTCATTTTATAAAGGCCTTTGTTTATATTGTATAATGTGCTGTTGGATTGCTTTTTATTTTGCAAGATTGCAGCGCGCTAGCAGCGAGCTAACGTTAGCGCGCTAACATTAGCTAGCTCTAACATCGGCAGTCAAACAAACATCAATGATCCATGAATGATGTCTTTTTAATAATCTATACGTTTTTCTTGCAGTAGCCTTTTTACAATAAGCCGTGGTAAAAGGTACTAGCAATATATCTTAGAATCCAGAGGGAAGGGTCAGGGAGCAGAGACACAGTATTTAGATATAGTGAGCTGGTTTGACCCATAGACTGTAATATTAACAGTCTATGGTTTGACCACGGAGATGGGACATGCTCGCTTCACCGCAGTTGTGTGTGTCAGCGGCTGTGGTAGAAGGTGTAAAAGAGGGGTGTGGCGATGACATACTCAATACGGATGCGTATTCACCATCCATATGAAGCCAAACGAGAGCCGTTTTCCGATTTTTTCACCCTGAGACCTGGTTTCAAAAAAGTGCGTTTTCAGGCGGTGCGTTTGCAGGATTCGTATGGACGGTCGGCCCAAACGATGCAAAACATGTGCGTTTGCACAAAAAAACGTTTCCATGTTGATGGCCCCTAAAAGGTATTAACTTAATTTTAAGAAAATCTCTTAAAATAGATCAGACTCATTTATAGCCTAATTGTAGACTCTTCAATTTTAGCTTGAATTGATTTATTTAATGAAAGTATGCTAGATTAATTACTGTGTATGTCATTAGTAATGACTAATGTTATGTAAAAAAGATACACAAAATAATTTATTTCAACAATTAGTTTTAATCAGGGTTTGCCACAAAGGTAAAATGTGCATTCCATGCTCATAGCTCAACCACTGTGCATAGTGACATGACTACAGTGGCCTTTCTTTGGTCTTGCTCATCCAACATTGTCTGGTGGAATGGAGACAGAGGCTCCACTGTACAGTCTTTCTGCTGACACCAAAACACTGTGCTTCACATAAAGCATATCAGCGGTGTCATTGCATGACAAGGTCCCAACCATTTGTCTTCTTAAAATCCTGGCAAATTCAGCACCATATTTACATGTCCATGGCATATGAAGCTGTTGGCTCAGCTGAAACGGCCTCATAATCTAGACTTCAATTGTCCTATTATTAAGCTTTCCCAGTATTCCATTATAACTCACTGTAATTCACCTCCACACCAGTGTGTGCGCTGTTCGCGCCCTGCTGGTTAATCTGCTCATCTTTGTTTCTCTATCACTCTGCTCCGCCCCCAACCTCGCCTTCACTGCTTCCATTTGAAAAATATCGGCAGGACTCGGGAGATGAGTATGAGAGTTGGAGCAAAAACTTCCGAAATATGGGAATATTTCAGGCCAACTGGTAAAATAGTTATCTGTACACTGTGTCAAACTTCACTTGGAAACAAACAGGAGTTGTTTGAGACGTTTGGAGTGTTTTTTTTCTCTCCTCCATATCACCTCCGGGGCTCCAAAGATGCGCTCACAGAAAAGAAGAACGTAAGTATATGATTATCAAAGGGGTGATAGAATGATTATATAGAGTATTTCACACTGTTCCTTATGGTCTCCTAATGGGATATGTAACATTGGTTGGGCTGAAAATGGTCTGGTTGATATTTTATTGGCCCTTATGCATCCCTGTGTTTTGGCTCTATTTGTAACAAGAGCTTTTCTTCCAAATATGGTATGCTCGTGAATATTTAGATGAGCTGCGCGCTGATTGGTTGAGCGACTTGCCATAGGCAGACATTAGAGATGCACGCTGATTGGTTGAGCGAATCCCCAATACACACACATTAGAGAAGCGATAGAATCTCATATTCCAGACACTGCAATGTTTCATTACCAAATTCACTTCTGAGACTTTTTTATGTGAGAAATCAACTATATAAAGCTCAAATATGGGCCGTTTTACGAAAATTTATGGCTAATTGCAAATATGGTAAGACTGTGTGTCGGACTTCAGCGGCGGTGCTGCTGCCTCGCCGCACGGCCTGCCTTCCTTCACAGACCCCGGCCTGCTGTGAGCGCCGTTAGGCTGGCAGCCCTGACAGAGCTCCAGGGCCTGTAACTCCCCTCTTCCTGCTAGCTAAATGGCCCTTTGTGTGAGAGTGAGAGCGCGGTCAGCGCGCTTGTTACACCAGCAATCTCTTACCACATGTTACACACAATGTCACGCCACTTAGCTATACAACATCTAAATGTCTTATAAACCTAACAACGGTGTCCGATTTCAAGTTAATATTTGTGAAGTTTAGCTAGGTGTTTCGTTAGCTGCGACTGTCCCTTCAATCCTATCACTGTAAAAAATTATTTCCCCTTTTTGTTGTCTCAACTTCTGTTTTGGGGTCTAGTCAACTTTCAACTCAAAACTTCTCAATACTTTTGTTAAGATAACACACATATCTGTGTTTTGCTCAGAAATTCTAATGCACAGTTGACACAACTGAGTCATGCTTGTCTTCTCAAATGTAAGTTGAAGTTCACCCAGGGTTCACCACGCTACGTCATTTTGCACATGCGCAGAGTGGCAGACCACGTTAGTCAACGTCTCCTCTATTGAAGGACCGAGCGCGAGAAGCGAGCTGACCGTTGGCGTAAGTAAACTTTTAACTTTTTCTATGGTCTAATATTTCA
>JABUOV010000237.1:0-62623 GCA_025617405.1 Perca schrenkii
CTCATACTTAACAATATACAGCTGTGTTAATAATACAGGTTTCCTCTCATACTTAACAATATACAGCTGTGTTAATAATACAGGTTTCCCTCTCATACTTAACAATATACAGCTGTGTTAATAATACAGGTTTCCTCTCATACTCAACAATATACAGCTGTGTTAATAATACAGGTTTCCTCTCATACCTAACAATATACAGCTGTGTTAATAATACAGGTTTCCTCTCATACTTAACAATATACAGCTGTGTTAATAATACAGGTTTCCCTCTCATACTTAACAATATACAGCTGTGTTAATAATACAGGTTTCCTCTCATACTTAACAATATACAGCTGTGTTAATAATACAGGTTTCCTCTCATACTTAACAATATACAGCTGTGTTAATAATACAGGTTTCCTTCTCATACTTAATATACAGCTGTGTTAATAATACAGGTTTCCTCTCATACTTAACAATATACAGCTGTGTTAATAATACAGGTTTCCTCTCATACTCAACAATATACAGCTGTGTTAATAATACAGGTTTCCTCTCATACTTAACAATATACAGCTGTGTCAATAATACAGGTTTCCTCTCATACTTAACAATATACAGCTGTGTTAATAACAATCAAAATTGTAGACGAATGTCAGTTTGTCAGCAGTTTGGACCGGTGGCGCTGTGTCTCTCCATGTTGCAGGGTGTGAGTGAATGGGGGGGGTGCTGCGC
Organism: Perca schrenkii; assembly: GCA_025617405.1. Taxonomy (NCBI): domain Eukaryota; kingdom Metazoa; phylum Chordata; class Actinopteri; order Perciformes; family Percidae; genus Perca; species Perca schrenkii. The sequence continues at coordinate 721 of JABUOV010000237.1, forward strand.
GGAGGAGAGATCCAAACACAGGCACAGCTTTCCAGAAGGAATGGGTCATGTAACGCAACATTAAACCATATCCATAGAAACGACATTGCTTTGTTGGTGGAGAGGCAGCGGATGCGAGGACGTTAGGTGCACCGGTGCGACCTAGGAAACATCTTAGTCACACCCTTACACATTTGGGTCGCACTCTAGAGCCCTGGTGTGTGTTCTTCATGGTGTCAGTCTGTCAGTCTGTGTGTGTGTGTGTGTGTGTGTGTGTGTGTGTGTGTGTGTGTTCTTCATGGTGTCAGTCTGTCTGTCTTTGTGTGTGTGTGTGTGTGTGTGTGTGTGTCTTTCTGGACTTTGGGTTGTGTACTGTGTGTCTGTTATGTATTGTTGTAGAGTTTGATGTATAGTAAAGGCCCATTTAGGGACTCAGGGAGTCAGGAATGTAGAAGGATTAATAGTATCCCATGCAGCAACAATACCTTAATGAATGCATCAGTTAAGGTTTATTATTTATTAATGATCTTCTTCAAAGGTACATGTGTTGTTAAAGAGACCCTAACCCTACCTCATCTCTTCAGTGATTGGATGGAGTTAAAGAGACCCTAACTCATCTCTTCAGTGATTGGATGGAAATGCTCAGCCCAGTTCTTGTGAAAGGTGTTTGGTGGGAACTCACCATCACAGTTTCAGTTCCTCAGGTTGTTCTGAATGAACAACTATCACAATACATACTACAGTAGTACTTTGTAGTTGTGTGTAAATACTTTATTCTTTAAATGTTATGCCACCATTATTCATGTCTTATTTATCAAAGTTAAAGATGTTAAAGATCAGGTCAGCACCACAAACATGAAGAAGTAATTTATTGGCCAAGTATACTTACATACACAAGTAGTATTAAACATTCAGTAGATAAATAGTAATATAGACACATACTGTACAATAGAGACAACAATATACATATAGGCACATATCAACATAATCTACAAAAATACAAACATACAAATAAGACATAATATCAAGACAAGTACACATGGAGTGGGATGGAAAGTGCAAAAAGTAATAGTGCAAAGTAGTGTGCAAGATGCGTATTGGAATGATAAGTATGTAATGTGTAGAGAAGAGGGTGAGTGGCCAACAACATACAAGTGATAACAACACTGCTATCCAGTCTCTTTAACTACAGATGGACCTTTGAAGAAGATATGATGGTATATCATGATGGTTGATGCATACATTAACGTACTGTTCCTGAATGAGACTATTAATCCTTCTACATGACTGATAGTTCATCGACAACTACATGAATGAATGAATAAATGAATGCTTCTTTTTCTCTCTCTTCAGACGGCTCCGATGATGATCAGCTGTGCCCTTTGACCCCTCACCTGCAGACTCACCTGCCCTGTCCACCTCTGAGGGGGGGCGGAGCCCGAGGAGCCGTCGCAATGGCAACCACCTCCTCCTCCCTGCTTGGCAGAGGTGAGTCTTGAGTTGGCATCAAAACAGCAACCTTTTCTGTCTCTGTCACACAGATCTGATAACAATATGAACAGTAACAGAGTCCCACTCAAGTAACTGAACTAGTTCTGTGTCTGTCTGTCTGCCTGCCTGCCTGTCTCCCTGCCTGCCTGCCTGCCTGCCTGCCTGCCTGCCTGTCTGTCTTTCTTTAACCCCCCAATGTTAGACCCAGTTCATGTTTTGAGCCTCCTGAACAGTTCTTTGACCTCTTTGAGGTATGATATGTTTCTCTGCAGGTATTTCTCTCTTTGTTAGTCCTGGGGGTGTGTTGGTGATATCAGGTTTCCACCACACCCTCTCGTGGCTTTCACACTTCTTCATCTCATTTGTGTTTGTGTGTGCATAGGTGTGATTTACAGGGGACCCCCCGTATAATCCAATGTGGGCTTTTTCCAAAGTTTTTGTTGCTTTTTGGGACGTTTTTGTTGCGGGGGTTTCTTTTGTTATTTTTTGCAGACATAATAATAATAATAAGAAGAAGTTTATTTGATATAGCACCTTTCACAGACAGAGTCACAAAGTGCTTCACATGATAATCATTTGTACAAACATAGTAAGTTATACAACTAAAAAGACTAAAAGACTAAAAACAATCAATAAAAGACATACATGAATCAAAAGCAAATTTAAACAAGTGTGTCTTCAGCTGTCCCAGGCCCTCCCTAGAGAGTTGGAGATCTCAACCCCAACGCCCCCAGAGTGTGTGACAATGTCCTCCCTGTGTGTGCAGGTCTGGGTCTGGTTCTGGTGGAGTTCCAGTATGAGTACCAGGGCCGGGACGGCACGCTGGTCTCCATCAAACCCAACGAGCGCTACGTGCTGCTGGCCAAGAGCAACGACCACTGGTGGCAGGTGCAGAGCGACCACGACCGCGGCTCCAAGCCCTTCTACATCCCCGCCAAGTACGTCAAGGAGCTGCCGCCGGACGTCCCTTCACCGCTGGACTTCCACCCGCCCAGTCCCAGTCCTGACCCGCTGCTGCTTCCTGCAGCCGCGCCAGTCCCGGTCCCGGTCCCCGTTCCCATTCCAAAGACTCTGGACCAAGGTTATTATCTGTGTGTGTGTGTGTCTTTGACATCCCTTATGGGCCCTAATTTATTTGTCCATTCTAAAGCTTTGGCTACATTACAGCGTACCGTATGCGGACCGTTAGCGTTAGCCGCTAAACATATCTTTTAACCGTCTCCACCTGCAGCGCCACACAGCGTAGGATTGTGTGAGTCACAGCGAGATGGAGAACTTTCTCTCTGAGATCATTGTTGTTTCTTCAGTTTTTGGAGCCGGCACAGAGCTGAGAAACATCAATCTACTGTCAGCTGTTATCAGAGGACGCAGGGGAGGGAAACAAGAAAGAAAAACAGAAACTCTCCAAACCAAACTGCTATCACGCTCACTGACAGTCATACAGGCGTTTCCTGTGTATCAGTAGTTTAATTTAAAAGAAATATAGACACTTTATGATCTGTTTCACACCGCGCGTGAAACATATACAGTAAATAGAAGACTGTCCTGCATTTAGGTTTGCAGAGTGGACCACCACTATGCTGCTCTCTGTGTCTCCAGTTTCTCGGATTCTAGTATTTACAGCAGCATCCACTCTGCAGACGTTATGCTACAGTGTAGCCTGTAAGAAACATCTGTGTATTAACAGCTGTATGACTGTATGACTGCTGTATATTTAAACACAAATTGTCCATAGAATGTGATTCAGTTTGTATTTTTGTTAACCCAATTGCATAATTTGTGTTCCGACAACTTCCGTTGGCCACCGAGGGTTTGAGAGATTAGTGAAGTCCACACTGTTACTTTTGTTGATGTTTGACACTTTTTTACGACAATCTTGAAGATTTTTGCAACAATTTCAGAAGTTTACTAACTGAGCAGCTTTGTATGAGATAATGTTCTATAATGTACAGTATATATATATATATATATATATATATATATATATTAGGGCCGGGACTTTAACGCGTTAATTAAGATTAATTAATTACAGACTTTAATGCGTTAATTAATTACACAAAAAACTCACTGGATGAGTTTCGGCGGACCGATTATACTGGCGCACCAACTAGCGTTCATGACTTCAGACAACAACAAACCACGGTGAACATGAACGAAGAAGCTGACGAGCCCGTTTTGGTTGGCCCCGCGGATGGGACATTTTGTTATAAAAAACGAACGAATGTAAGCGTCGATAAGAGCATGGTTGTGTGCAAGCTATGCAACAAGGAATTTGCATATCACCGGAGCACATCGAGCCATTTAGCAGCTAGCGTGGACATTAGCCCGACTCCGAGTACAAGGATCCACACCCAACCTACACTCCACCAGATGACTGGTTTAAGGACCAGGGTAACTAAGTCTGAATGTACTTGAAAGTATTGTGTTTTACTAAAGAAGGTCTACCTACCTATAGGCTACCTGAATTTTTGAAATGTACTATATTTCTAAATATGCTATTGCTACACTTAATGGCAAAAATTGCACTGGTCTGCTGGACTTGGTTGAACAAAAATAAACAATATTTTGTTGCTTAAGCTTATGTATTCAGTCATTCAATGGTATACTAAAAATCCATGTGAAAAAAATTACTTCTCACTGTTCTCAGGTCAAATATTTATGCAATTAAAATGCGATTAATTTCGATTAATTAATTACAAAGCCTGTAATTAATTAGATTATTTTTTTAATCGAGTCCCGGCCCTAATATATATATATATATATATATATATATATAATAATTTTTATTTGATATAGCACCTTTTACAGAGAGTCAAGTGCTTCACACAAGACATTTGTTAAAATAGAGTAGGATCCAAAACAGAAAATAAACAAGCAAAAACAGATACAATACCAATGACTATTAAAAGACTAATTACAAACAATTTCAAAATTACAAACATGAGACAAAAGCGAGTTGAAACAAGTGTCTTCAGCTGCTTTCTAAAAGCGTCGACCGAGACTGCAGAAGGCAAGTTATTAGGAAGGGCGTTTCACAGAGTCGGAGCTACCACTTCAAAGGAACGGTGGGACCACCTGTAGTCCCTGGTTAGAAGACCTGAGGGACCTGTTAGTAGTCTACGGATGGAGCAGGTCAGAGCTATAAACAGGCGCCTGACCATGCAATGCTTTATATGTAAGAACAAGAACTTTAAATTGGATCCTGAGCTTGATCGGAAGCCATTGTAACATGAATAAGACAGGAGTGATGTGCGACATCCTGCTGGACCTGGTCAACAACCTAGCAGCAGAGTTCTGGACCAGTTGAAGACAGTCCTGGGATGCCTTGCTGAGACAGGTGAAAATGGAGTTGCAGTAATCAAGCCGGGATGATATAAAACCATGGATGATCATCTCAAGTTCACAAACCATGGCTCTAAGTTTAGGCCTAACAAAAATAATTGTTTGGTTCCGGTTTCCGACCGACCCTGTCAATTTATGTGCGACCCAAATTTATTTTATGAGCTTGAGGAAGAAATGATACGAATTAAATAAATAGACAAATAAAAAGTTTGAGGCAAACTATTATTCAATTTTTGTACAGCATTCTCGCGATGCAAGATGCCTGTTGTCCTCCAGCAATACTGGAAGAGGACCCAATGTCGCCGCAGCGGCACTTAACGTTGCCGTGTCCAGTTTTATGGCAGCAGCAGCAGCAGCAGCAGCAGCGCCGACGGCGCCTTCAAGCAGCCCTCACCGGCCAGCTACAGCGCTACTGCGCCGCTGGGGAGCTTCACCACGTTAAACGGGGACGATGAAACCACTCAGGAACTATATGTTGTGTTAAATGCCGTTCAAAAGGATGGCAATGTAGCTAACAAACACGATCAAATGAAAGGTAGACACCCTTTAGAGTGCTCTAACGTTACAGCAAGTCTCTGTGGCTCAATGGGGGTGGCTAACAGCAGTGAAGCTAACAACTTTACAACACAATTCATTTGGATACAAGCGTTGCATTATGGAAGATAGATGGGATTATGAACAGCGATGCCCGCGCTGCACGCACACACACACACACACACACACACACACACACACACACACACACACACACACAGCAGAGCCGATGTGTGTGCCTTACTTCACGCAGCACATGTAACTGATTGGAAACGATATACACTATTTACTGCCGCAGATGAACTAACACTACACTCATTACTGTAAGTAGCCTACAATAAGTCCTCCATGATTAAAAAGTCAATACTTATCCGTATACCCACCTACCTGTTCTACAGGCAGAAACATGTAGAAACCATATCTCAGTCTGCTCTGTCTGCGCTGTCCACTCTCGTCCACCGCGCTGTGCAAACACAGCTCTACTCTGCAAATAGCGACTTTTTACAAACAAGCTAAAATGAAAGATGTCAGTTTGTAGTCTAACTTTTTATCTTAGTTTGCAACGAATCTTGAACTTTGGACAAACTCTTGTAAACTTAGCTGCTGTCTAAACGAGCCATCCTCTCCGCTTTGAGCGGTAAACCTGTGGATGTATAAGACCAAAACAGATACATGTGACTACTTAATATGCACGTGAATGACGCCTTACCATGTTTTCAATTTACTAAGCGACAACTGTACATTTAGTAATAGGTAGGCTATGTTATGAAAAAATACAGTATCCATCGCTACTGTAAAGGAAAAAAAAATCTGATCAAATATGACACCAAGATTTCGGAGTTTGGCCTGTACTGCTGAAGAAAGAGACCCCAAAAGCTGAACAACCTTGAAGGCTGTAGTATCCGGAGCAAGAATAAGGACTTCTGTCTTATCTTCATTAAGCTGCAAGAAATTGTTTGCCAACCACTCCTTAATGGAAGACAAACATTTGAGCAGTACTGACACTTTGTTAGTTTCCTCCGGATTAAAAGAAACATACAGCTGGATGTCATCAGCATAGAAATGATAACGTATATCTCCAAATTGCCTAATTATGTGGCCTAGGGGAAGCATATACAATGTAAATAAAATAGGACCTAACACAGAGTCCTGCGGCACCCCACAAGAAAGGGCAGCAGTTTCAGAGAAATAGGGACGCAGTGACACAGAAAAACTTCTATCTGAGTGATAGGAGGAGAACCAATCCAGGGCGCTCCATGAGATACCAACCCAGTGCTTAAGTCTTTCAAGCAAGATGGCGTGATCCACTGTATCAAAAGCTGCGCTAAGGTCCAGCATCACCAAAACAGAACATTTACCCATATCAGAAGACATCATTAAATCATTGGACACTCTAAGAGGAGCAATTTCAGTAGAGTGTTTCTGGTGGAAGCCCGATTGAAATGTGTCTAGTATGTTGTGTCTGGCCAAAACAGCAGAGAACTGTTTGGCAACAACTTTTTATAACATTTTGGAAATAAAAGGCATCTTATATAGTATGGCCTATAGTTTGTGGGAGTTGATGGATCCAGATTTGTTTTCTTTAATAGTGGCTGAACAACTACATGTTTAAAATACAATGGGACACAACCAGTTTGCGGAGAGCAGTGGATTATAGAGAGTACACACAAGTACTTACAGACCCAAGGACATTTTTAAATAGGGAACTTGGTATAACATCTACCGGGCTCAAGGAAAATGCTCACCAAGTCAGTGAGTTCTTGCAATGAAATAGGAGCAAAACAATTCAAAATTGATGACCGAGTGAACTGAAAAGAACATGCAGTAGCAGAAGAGATGATGCTATTCTTGACATCTCTGATCTTATTTTCAAAGAACAATAGAAAGTCACTGCAGTTTTTATTTGAAAAGATTGGCACTTCAGGAGGAGAGGGATTTACAGTGTTGTTGACGGCGTGAAAAAGGATTTTTGGGATTACGCTTGCTGGAAGCAATAAGGTTAGAAAAGTATGATATCCTCTATCTCCTTAACCATGTCATTATATTCAGATAATAGTTCTTTGTGATGGATCCGGTGAACATGAAGCTTGGAGGTTTTCCACTCTCGTTCAGCCCTCCGACATAAACGTGAAAGAGCGAGTGGAGTCCTTTAACCATGGGGATGAGTTGACAGCTGGAACAAGTCGCATTTTATTTGGAGCCACTTTATCCAAAACTGATGAGCAATATGTGTTGAAGGAGTGGACCAGACAATTAATGTCAGTATTAGAAGACAACACTGCACTTTGGTCAAAAGCTGCAGAAAACCTTTCAGCTGAGAAGGCAATTTAAGATGCAAGAACATCTTATACGTTTACTGGGCCGTAAATCTAAATTAAAAGACAGGCTGAATAAAATGCAGTCATGGTCAGTGACATGCAGCTCCTCAGTGCAGATAGAGTCAAGATTAAGACCAAGTGTAAAAACAAGGTCCAAAGTATGACCCCCAACGTGTGTGGGACCAGACACATGTTGGATACAATTAAAAGACTCCGTGACATTATGAAAATCCGCAGCAAAGGTGCAAGACATGTCATCGACGTGAATGTTAAAGTCACCAACCATAACCACTTTATCCAACCTAATAATAGAGGACAAAAGTTCACTGAATTCAGACATAAAAGAACTCTTTGAACCAGGGGCCCAGTAAATTAAAGGGGTGATAGAATGCAAAACTGATTTTACCTTATCATAGTTGAATAATGACAGTTTAGTGGGTAACTAGGACATACATAGAACCTCTAAATCCCATTGACACCTCTTTTCTCTGGAAATCTCACTATTTGAAACTGCCTCTGAAAACGGGCGAATCTCAACGAGCCCCATAGTTGACGTCAAGTATTGCGGCTCCTCCTCATTTGGCTCTAGTCTCTCTCTTTGTCACGCTACAACATTTACATAGACTACACAACTGACCTGAGATCAGTTAGTCTTCTGAATCTAGGTCGTGCAGATCTCAGAAATTGTATACATTGTTCATCTGCTATTTTACCATTAAATTCACTTCTGAGACTTTTTTATGCGAGAAATCAACGATGTAGAGGTCAAATATGGGCCGTTTTACGAAAATTTATGTCTAATTGCAAATTTTGTCCGACTGTGTGTCGGAGTTCAGCGGCTGGTGCTGCCTGTGTTGCTGCCTCGCTGCCTGTCCTGCCTTCCTTCACAAACCCCGGCCTGCTGTGAGGTAGATGGAGCTCATTCACGGCTGGCAACCCACAACACTCCATACCCGCACAAAGTCACCATTTTGGGCTAATGGACTACTAAACGTCGCTGCTCTGACAGAGCTCCAGGGCCTCCAACTCCCCTCTTCCTGCTAGCTAAATGCCCGGTGTATGTGAGTGAGAGCGCGGTCAGCGACCTTGTAACGGCAGCAATCTGTTACCACAGGTTCCAGTTACTCTTTTAATGTGTGTAATTATAATGTGTTGAGTTATTTAAAGCCCCAGTGTGTAATGTTTATACTTGTTCATTATAAAAATCTGTGTTGCCCGTTCACAAACTTGTCCTTTTTCATAAATATGCACCACTACCATTGCTTTCAAGTATTCGTTTTGGCTTTAATTTTTACATTTGCACTACCATGAACTGGGGTAGACGCTCCATATACATGCGCCATCTTGAAATACATTAGCCGATAAGGGACATACAGAACATAGCGCTCTGCGCGCTTTCGCTGTCGCATGATAAACTCACAGGTGCTGCTAATGCTGCTAATGGGTATCGTAGCTCCCCGGCCCCGGTGGAAAGTTTGAAGAAGGAAACATGGAGGACCACACAGATTCAAAATCAATATTTCAGGAACTCGAGTCTTCTTTGCCCAGAAAAAGAAAAAGGATATTTATATCGGGGAAATGTGGCGCCTCGCGCCGGCCAAAACAACGGCACGGGCCGCCACTCGCGATCGGGGAAATGAGGCGCCTCACGCCGGCCAAAAACAACGGCACGGGCCGCTACTCGCGATCGGGGAAATGCGGCGCCACACGCCGGCCAAAAACAACGGCACGGGCCGCCACTCGCGATCGGGGAAATGCGGCGCCACACGCCGGCCAAAAACAACGGCACGGGCCGCCACTCGCGATCGGGGAAATGCGGCGCCACACGCCGGCCAAAAACAACGGCACGGGCCGCCACTCGCGATCGGGGAAATGAGGCGCCTCACGCCGGCCAAAAACAACGGCACGGGCCGCTACTCGCGATCGGGGAAATGCGGCGCCACACGCCGGCCAAAAACAACGGCACGGGCCGCCACTCGCGATCGGGGAAATGCGGCGCCACAAGCGAATCTATATCCTCGACGTTCCACTTATATTCCTCCGGTGCCCCGGATGTCCGTCCCCTTCCTCTGTCTCTGTGTTGGCGTTCTAACCTCCGGTGGATTTGTGAGTACTATGGTTAACTGCTCCTCAGATCTCTGCAGGGTAAATCCAGACAGCTAGCTAGACTATCTGTCCAATCTGAGTTTTCTGGTGCACGACTAAAACTACTTTTGAACGTAAACATTTTCCACCAAAACAAGTTCCTTCCTGAGACTATTTAGCAGAGGCACCGTGGCTCCGTCCGGCCCAAGACAATTGTGATTGGTTTAAAGAAATGCCAATAAACCAGAGCACGTTTTCCTCCCATCCCACATGGATAAACCTGCAAAAAGACTGCAGCTAGAATAAGCGTGGCTCAGCGCTGACTCAACAACAGCTTTCTCTACTTCAGTCGTTTTATTTAGCAACATAGCTTCAGCTTTCTTTTTATTCAGATAGAGTTTACTAAAAGTGTGTTTCACTGTTTCTTTTACGTTAAGTTTCCAGTAATAAAGTGGTGCCAGAGGAACCCAGAACCAAACCGGCGGACGAGGTTCTGATCCGGCTCAGACCCGACAGATACCGGAAGACCGAGAACCGAATGTCCACGTTTGGATTCCCGCCGGACGTCCACGACGCCTCCCCCTTGACGGCGCCGCGACTTCCCAGCAGTCTTCCCAGCAGCCTTCCTGCCGGTCCTGCAGAGAAACCAACGGGCAAACCAGCAACGGGCAGCGTGACTACAAACATGGCCGACAGCGCCGTCAACAAGAAGCTCCCCGTGTTCCTGGACGAACACAAAGACTCAGACAGACCCAGAGTTCCCGGTTTCAACCCGGCGGACCCCGTCGTCGTGGCGCAGCGGCCCCACGTCCCTCTCATCGCCGTGGCGACGCCGTCTGTCCCCGTAGTTACCGCCGCGCCCTCACCATCCACGGCTCGCCAGGACACGCAGGAGTCGCCGATAGAGACGGAGGAGGAGGAGGAGGAGGAGGAGAGAAAAGGAGACTCGCTGAAGGAGGAAGAATCAAACCACATCTACGAGTCAATCCAGGACCTGAACCTGGACCTGGACGCTCTGATTGGAGGACGGGAGAGTCCTGCAGCGCCGCCTCAACCCCCGGCCCCACCCCCAACACAGGTAACACACACAGAGAGAGAGACACACACACACACTCATTGGCCTTTGGCATTTGTTACTGTGTGTGCGTGCGTGCGTGCGTGCGTGTACTAAACATCATATAGAATATAAACCAGTCAGGTTTCAGAGCAGCGTGTCATTTCCTGCAGCGTCTACACAGGAAGTCAGAGCAGAAAAAGAATTTCTGTTTCCTCTGCTGACCTTTGACCTCTGATCTGCTGCGCCGCACCAGACTTTAATCACACCTATTAGGTGGTTTTCATTCATTAGCTTTTATATTTATTTACATGTTCTATTACTAATTATTGTATTTATTATGGTTTAGTAAAGAACTACTAATTTTCATTTTTATTTAATTTAATTTATTTTTAATTTGTTTTTTATTTAGATTTTTTAATTAATTTTAATCTTAAATGGTTGTAATTTAATTTTAATTTAATGTTTAGATAAATCCTTTCATGTATTATACATCTATTATTTTTGTTTAATTTAAAAAAATTAATTTCTTATAATTATCTCCTTTACTTTTGGTGTTCATTCTTAGTTTCTCTTCTTTAAAACCAAAGGTAGGGAGGTCAGGGTCAGTGTGATGTCACAGCAGGATGTGATGAGGTCAGCAGGATGCAGTGATGTCACAGCCGGCAGGATGTGTTCAGGGTCGGACAGGAAACTGGGAGAGAGTGGCGCTGCAGCGACGCCTGCAGGAGGTACACGCTGTCAAATGTTTACAAAAAGATTACAAGTTTTAATCAACACACACACACACACACACATACACACACACACACACATATACAGACACAGACACACACAGACACACACACACACACAGACACACACACACACACACAGACACAGACACAGACACACACACAGACACACACACACACACACACACACACACACACACAGACACAGACACACACAGACACAAACACACACACACACAAACAGACACACACACACACACACACACACACATACACAGACACAGACACACACACACAGACACAAACACACACACACACACAAACAGACACACACACACACACACAGACACACAGACATTATTATTGAGTAATTATTGGACATAATCCCCCAAGAATATTGAGATGTGTTGTGGAGATCTGTGCTGTGAGTCCCGTGTTAACACTCAGTGGGTGGAGTTATATAGTTTGACTTGCTGTGGTGCATTGTGGGTGTTGGAGTCTGCTCCTCAGACTGTCTGGTGTGTTGTGTTGTTGAGCTGAGAATTAATATGTGAAAAGCACCACACATTGTCATTCCCGCCAGAAGCATGCCAAAAAGAGGAGTTTAGGACGTTTTGTTCAGGGCTGGCTTTACATTGACAACCACCAACCCGCCAATCTGCGCGTATGGATGTACGTACTTTGGTGGGAACATTGGAATCATGGGAAACTGAACAGTGATGACACACTCAACACCGTCACAGGGGGCGGGACTACAGGCTGCCCAGGGACAGGGGGCGGGACTACAGGCTGCCCAGAGGCAGGGGGCGGGACTATAGGCTGCCCTGGGACAGGGGGCGGGACTACAGGCTGCCCTGAGATAGAGGGCGGGACTACAGGCTGCCCAGAGACAGGGGGCGGGACTACAGGCTGCCCAGAGACAGGGGGCGGGACTACAGGCTGCCCAGAGGCAGGGGGCGGGACTACAGGCTGCCCAGAGGCAGGGGGCGGGACTACAGGCTGCCCTGGGACAGGGGGCAGGACTACAGGCTGCAGTCTGCCAGCTTCAGTTACAGACCGGTTCCACACTTTGAGTTGGATGTTGAGGAGAATTTACGGACACAAACAGAGAGAGGCATTATGGGTAAGTCCACTCCTCCTGAACTAGAGGTAAACTTTTAGTTGAAACAAACCGATGGAAGACTTTCTAGTTGTGTTTCAGGCTGTTGTTATGTTTTAAGAGCTGATCTGCAGTCAGCTGACAGGCTGTTACACATTCACCTGATCCTTTAAACTGGAAACTACTCTGTTACAGGTCACCTCAGCTAACTGAAGAAGGGCACGGTGAAAACTAATAACAGATAGGATTAGACACGGGTTACAAATGCCAGGATGTGTTTTCATCTGTAGGCCTGGATGTTAAAATGCTTTTTAAAATTCAAAGACAGCAGAGAGGAAGCCAACCGGAGCAGAAGGTAGAGCTACAGAGATTAGAAGAGACAGAATAGGGAGTGAGCTGACAGATAAACAGGACAACAGGACAACTAGTCACTAGGAGAGTTCACACAAAAGGACTCCGACTGATGAATGCAGATGAATTTAAGAAGTCAGTGAAACAAGTTCAACTATTATTGTTCAACAGAAAGAAAAGAAACAGGCTGCTACTGACGTCTGTTTGTTGTGTGTGTGTGTGTGTGTGTGTGTGTGTGTATGTGTGTGTGTGTGTGTGTGTGTGTGTGTGTGTGTGTGTGTGTGTGTGTGTGTCTGTGTCTGTGTCTGTTTATAAAACATAGGAGTGGTTCTTCCTGTCCCTCCACCCAGAGAAAGACTATCAGAGTTAACGAGGAAAACCTCACGAAACACAAACAGAAAACTCTTAAAGCCTGAGTGCGCGCGTGTGTCCGTGCATGCGTGCGTGTGTCCATGTGTGTGGCAGGTAAAGACATACCCTGCTACTAGACTGCAGCTCTCTGTGTGCTCTCTCAACAGGATTAGCATTTTGTTCATTGGGTCAAATATGGAGAAATATGTAGTTGGGACTGGCTGCAGTTTGTGTCAGGAAGTGCAGCTCTGTCTCGACTTGGTCTTTGTGTCAGCTGGCAGAGGTGCTCCTCTTTGGGGAGCCATGATGTCTGTAGCGTAGATATTATGTATTTAATTTAACCTTTATTCATACAGCTAATCATTCTCAAGAGAGACCTGTTTGGGACAGTTACAGACAGACCAACACATTCCATAACATGTGTGGCTGTGCTGTGGTGGGTTGTGTGTCTTTAGGGCGAGCTAGCGCTGCGTTCTGCGTTGTGTTTCTGTCTGTAGTTTTGTTTATGTTGTGCTATAATGTGATTGGTTCTCAGATTGGTCCTGAGGCGGCCCCGCTCTCGCCCGTCTACGCTAACGTCTCCTCTGTGAAGAAAGTGTCCCTCCCTCAGATCTCCATCTCTGGCCCCGCCCTCCTGCCATCGCCGCCACCAGGCCCCGCCCCCTCACCACCAGGCTCCTCCTCCGGGATGATAAGACCCGCCTCCCCGCTCCACCCACAGGATGGCTGGCAGGTAAGCTGAAATATTTGGTAGGGTTTCTACTCCCGTCACACACTTTAGTAGCATTAGTTTAGTTTGAATAACGGTATGTATTACTAGCAACCAGCTGCTAACATTACTATAAAGCTACTACTGCTAAAACTTAGGTCCCTGTCTCGCACCTGGCGCAGCAGAAAGCCAGAGTCTCTTTGCTCATTTAAGACCGACCCAGGGAGGTGTGTTCAGGTGCATTCTGGTCTTACAGGGAGGTGTGTTCAGGTGCATTCTGGGCGTGCTGGTCTTCCAGGGAGGTGTGTTCAGGTGCATTCTGGTATTAAGGGAGGTGTGTTCAGGTGCATTCTGGTCTTACAGGGAGGTGTGTTCAGGTGCATTCTGGGCGTGCTGGTCTTCCAGGGAGGTGTGTTCAGGTGCATTCTGGGCGTGCTGGTCTTACAGGGAGTTGTGTTCAGGTGCATTCTGGTCTTACAGGGAGGTGTGTTCAGGTGCATTCTGGGCGTGCTGGTCTTCCAGGGAGGTGTGTTCAGGTGCATTCTGGGCGTGCTGGTCTTACAGGGAGGTGTGTTCAGGTGCATTCTGGTCTTACAGGGAGGTGTGTTCAGGTGCATTCTGGGCATGAGCCCCAGTAAGTGCATTCTGGTCTTACAGGGAGGTGTGTTCAGGTGCATTCTGGGCATGAGCCCCAGTAAGTGCATTCTGGTCTTACAGGGAGGTGTGTTCCAGACATGGGGGACTCGAGTCACATGACTTGACTCGAGTTAGACTCGAGTCGCAAATTTTAGGACTTGAGACTTGCTTGATTAAGATTCATAATAGACTCGACTTGACTTTGACTTGATATTCATGACTTGAGACTTGACTTAGACTTGAGTCAAATGACTTGAAATGACTTGATTTTCTGTTTAATAAATATATTTTTCCCTTCTGATATTGAGGAGGAGTTAATTTTACGATTTTAGTGCTATTGCATGCGCAGGAACCGTTGATATGATGACGCGGCGCGCGGCGGCAGACCGTCAGTAAACAACACTGCGGCCGCAGAGTTGTTAAGTTACTAGCCGGCTAATAACTTAACGTCATGGATCCCTCTCATGTGGGCCGATACCGTGCTCGAGCTCCGGAGCACCCACGGAAAATACTGACCGCCCACGAGTGCCAGACTGCAGTTCATTTTTATATTAATCTAAAATTAAACACTGCAGTTGTGGCGTGTCTGTCATAGTGTGATTGGTTATGTCGGTGGCATTGATTCTTAATTTCCCACGAAGCTGATCGCGGTTACGTGCCAGTTAAACTTTTCATCTCCAATCCTGTCTGTATTTGTGAGAAGTGGCGCTGTCCTGGTGTTATTATGGCGTGTGTGTTCGTGTCGGCCGCTGTCCGTTTCCTAAGGTTCGGAAATGCAAACACTTTTTTTGTAAAGGGTGTGCGCGTGTGAGCACCCACGGAGGAAAACATAAATCGGCGCCTATCCCTCTGCACAGAAAATAATAAAGTTTGGCTATAAGGATTACACATCTGACCAGGCAAAGATAAAACATATGGCAGTTTGCAAGGTCTGCAGTACTTATTTCCGACGTCGAATTTCATCAGACACTGATGGTTCCAGTCCCCATCCAGTTTGTGATGGACAGAAGTCCCTTCAGTTTTTGGCCAATAAGCACACCCTCCCCTCTTTGTTGAGCGAATAAAACTAGGCACACACACACACACACACAACACAACACAAACTGCGCGCTCTCTCGCTCTCTCTCTCTCTCTCTCTCTCTCTCTCATAAACACACACACACATGCAGACGTAAGTATGTGAATAAAGCTAGGCACACATACAACACACTCTGCACTCTCACACACACGCACATTCACTCACCAATATTAATAACTTTTCACTCACTCTTTCTCAAACACGCACACATTCACTCACAAACACTGACAAATATCAACATCTACTTTCCTTTCCATGTGATAAGCAAAGGTGGTGGGATTCAGCTACTCTTAAAGAATAGGTTTTGTTCTTTAAGAGAAGGAAAGGTTAAAGGATGTGTTTCTGTCTCATAAAAGTGAGGCATGTTTGAAGAATATTATTTGACTTAGGAACCATTATACTTTAATTGTTTGAAGGAATTTCATGATTTAATGTCATGTTTGAGGCATATTGAACAATGTTGATTTATTGTTGGCCTAATATCAGTTTTTATCTGTGTTAATTTAAACTCTTAAATGTCTTTTGGGTAAACAATGCAAATAAAACTCCAGCAGTTCATAATCACTGTCTTTAGCTTGTTAAAAAATGGAAACTTTGGTATGACTTGCTTGACCAAAGCTATAACTTGACTTGACTTGCTTGACCAAAGCTATGACTTGACTTGACTTGCTTGATTGTCACAAAAAATGACTTGGACTTGCTTGAGACTTGAAGGTTAAGACTTGAAACTTGCTTGCGACTTGCCCATGTGTGACTTACTCCCATCTCTGGTGTGTTCAGGTGCATTCTGGGCGTGCCGGTCTTCCAGGGAGGTGTGTTCAGGTGCATTCTGGGCGTGCTGGTCTTACAGGGAGGTGTGTTCAGGTGCATTCTGGGCGTGCTGGTCTTCCAGGGAGGTGTGTTCAGGTGCATTCTGGGCGTGCTGGTCTTCCAGGGAGGTGTGTTCAGGTGCATTCTGGGCGTGCTGGTCTTACAGGGAGGTGTGATCAGGTGCATTCTGGGCGTGCTGGTCTTCCAGGGAGGTGTGTTCAGGTGCATTCTGGGCGTGCTGGTCTTCCAGGGAGGTGTGTTCAGGTGCATTCTGGGCGTGCTGGTCTTACAGGGAGGTGTGTTCAGGTGCAATCTGGGCGTGCTGGTCTTACAGGGAGGTGTGTTCAGGTGCATTCTGGGCGTGCTGGTCTTACAGGGAGGTGTGTTCAGGTGTGTTCAGGTGCATTCCGGGCGTGCTGGTCTTCCAGGGAGGTGTGTTCAGGTGCATTCCGGGCATGCTGGTCTTACAGGGAGCTGTGTTCAGGTGCATTCTGGGTGTGCTGGTCTTACAGGGAGGTGTGTTCAGGTGCATTCTGGGTGTGCTGGTCTTACAGGGAGGTGTGGTCAGGTGCATTCTGAGAGTATTGCTATCTTGAGGCAGCGGGAAGTGATGGCACCATTGACCAACAAAAACCTGGTCTAAAGTCAATAACGCAGCATTTCATTGTTATTTTAACAGAGCATTAGTAAAATGCTCCTAGGCTCCTGCACAGCACACGCACACTATGCTTGTTACACACACAGGGACGCACAGCAGCACACACACACACACACACACACACACACACACACACAAGCAGCAGCACACACATGCAGCAGATTACAAATAATAATATTACGGTGCAAATCCTCCATCATAATCGCAATGCTCCAAGGTCCAAACGCGCCTGGCTTTTAAAGGGAATGGGAGATGATCTCTGATTGGTTTATTGCATGTTACGCCCAAAATGAAGACACTAAGTACAACCCTTTTGGACCATGCGCCCGGCACACGGACCCTTTTTTCCGCCGTCAAACTAGCAAGAGTAGATTTGGACACGCCCCTAAACACACCTGCACCAGGCGCTTCATGTCATGTGCTCAGATCGTTAAAATAGGGCCCTAAATCTCTATATAAAAACCCAGCAGGAGTACCAACTGCCTGGGCAACCCTCTGCTAAGCTAGCTGTTAGTAAGTAAGCTATAGGATATATATAGCATGTGTGTGATCTAAACTGAAGTCATTGCCACTTTGCATAATAAATGGTCAACTTCAACATGTTTTCCCAAAGCATCCCTCTGTCCCCTCGCTTCATGTTTCAGTCTCTCTCAGCTGAGCTCATTAAAGTTTCATGGCTGGAATCTGATACCTTCAGTTTACAGCTCACATGTTTCTGAGGAACAGCTGATGCTCTGCTGCCTGGCTCAGAGGCACTTCAACAGATAAACAACATTTAAGAAAAGTTTCCATTCCAATGTTTCGTCCAGATTGGACGGAGGAGTTTGAAAAAGCGGGCCTTTGCATATATATTATTGTCTTAAATGAAGTGCTGGTTGGGAGTAATTTCACCCTAGGGTCCTTTGCACCATGACCTCGAGCCAAACACCCCCCCAGAAGCTTTTTTCACCTGGGTCAAACAATGGGAGAGTTAGCGTAGAGTAGCGTTATCAGCTGAATAGCTTAGTGCAGGCGCTAATGGATCCGAGAGTGTATCTTGTACATGACTCCACTAATAATGCCCGAAATGATACCAAACTTCTACACTAGTACATATAGGTTATGTACTCATAAAACGATGGATTGGAAAGTTTGTCTGTCTGTCTGTCAGGTGCACACAGACCAGGACAGTGGGAAGGTGTTTTATTTCCATCATGTGAGTAAACAGACCACGTGGTCCAACCCCCGCGGGGCCACCCCCCCGCCTTCTGCAGACATGGACCGGTCCAGAGGGTGCTCCCCATCCCCCTCCCCTCTGCTCTCCCCCGCCTTCTCGCAGGTACGAGTCACCAGTCGCCATGTTTAGGACCAAGTAGTCTTTTTTATTGCAGCAGCAATACGACAAAACAGCATAATCAAAGGAATTCAGGTAGCCAATGTACAACACAAAATGAGTTTATATGCAGATGATCTTTTACTTTATTTACAGAACCCACAGGTATCACTTAAAGAAACGTTCAATATCATCAACAGATTCTCCCATGTCTTGCATTACACTATCAACTGGAACAAATCAATCTTACTACCCCTCTCAGATGACGCATGGGATTTTGGAGCTCAGGACACTTCCCTCCACCTTCACACAGGCAACATCAAGTACCTAGGGATTCAGATTTCCCCCAAGCTGTC
Source organism: Perca schrenkii (assembly GCA_025617405.1). Lineage (NCBI taxonomy): Eukaryota > Metazoa > Chordata > Actinopteri > Perciformes > Percidae > Perca > Perca schrenkii. The sequence goes on from JABUOV010000237.1 coordinate 19,618, forward strand.
AGAGCTCTTCACCCTCAACTATACTCCCCTCCTCAGGAAAATCAAAGACGAATATAAATGCTGGTCTAAACACCCACTTACACTCATTGGAAGAATAGCTGCAGTCAAAATGAAAACCCTACCTCAGATTAATTACCTTTTTTCTATGATCCCCATCACTCCTACAGACAAATGGTTCAAAACTCTCAATTCATTAACAACACAATTTTATTGGAAAAACAAAAAAAACAAGAATATCACTCTCAACACTACAAAATAAAAAATCACATGGTGGGCTTGAGGCACCAAACTTCTTTCACTACTTCCTGACAAATCAATAACAGTACATGGTTAAATGGATCAATATACATAAGCACAATTACCCGTGGCTGGAACTGGAACAAAACCAATGTACAAACATCCCAATTGCAGATCTCCCCTTCCTCTCACAATCAATCAAGAAATCCAACTTCTGCCAACGCAATACCATCTATTCACCTCTGACAGCCTGGTGGAAAACAAACCAAATCACAAAATCATCACTACAGTTAAACAAGTTCACCCCACTCTGGCACAACCCAGTGTTCATGTTACAGAACAAAGCTTTTTACTTCTCCATATGGGCACAAAACGGAATCACACACCTTCACCACCTATTTGAGAACAACCATTTCATGTAATTTAACACACTCACAGAGAAACATGGGATTGGGAGAGAACAGTTCCTTCAATATCAACAACTTAGACTTAAAATCAAAGATAAAATCGGAATCACCAATAACACATTACAACCCTCTCAGCTCACAGAAGATCTTATGAAAATTAATAACTTCAAAAAACTAACCTCCCGGCTATAAACAATGATTACTGGGAACAAATCTGTAAGAATACCTTCTCCATGACTGCTAACACAAACCTGCAGCTTATACAATATAAAGTCATTCATAGGACTCACATCACCCAAAGGAAAATGTTCCAAATGGGCCTAGCAAACACAGCTATCTCTTCACAATGCAGACGACTATCTGCACACCATGTGGCTCTGTCAACCAGTTCATTCATTCTGGATCATGGTCACTGAGACACAGTCCACCACACGGAGCTACAGCATCCCATCATCTCCAACACTCTGTCTCCTTGGTGATATCTCCGAAATCCACATCCCGCAAAAATTTAGGAATCTGTTGTTCATTTCTCTAGCTGTCGCTAAGAAAGTAGTCCTCCAAAACTGGAAATCAAAGAATTCGTGCCACATCAATCACTGGACAAATTTAATCTCAGAATACATCTCAGTGGAAAAACCCAATGCACACAGAAAGAAGCAAATGTCAGCCTTTGAAAATACCTGGTCCCCTAAGTTTATGAATCATAGATCATTCTACCCAATTATTAATAATACATCCTGGTGTTTGTTAACTGTCCTGTCCAGTCCCGTCTTGTCAGTTCTGTTATTGTCCCGTCTCACTTCCTTCTGTTGTTCTGTTTGTCAGCAAAAAAAGAAAGAAAAGAAAAAAAGAAGAATGATTACTATTGTTATAGTACTTGTGCAAACATCAGCAAACGTGCAAAACAGGTGAATAAGTACATATAAAAGAGACTATGGACCCTATTTTAACGATCTGAGGTCACGGTGTGAAGCGCCTGGTGCAGGTGTGTTTAGGGCGTGTCCAAATCCACTTCTGCTAGTTTGACGGCGGAAAAAAGGGTCCGTGCGCCGGGTGCCTGGTCCTAAAGGGTTGTCCTTAGTGTCTTCATTAATCAGAGGGGTGTTTTAGGCGTAACATGTAATAAACCAATCAGAGATCATCTCCCATTCCCTTTAAAAGCCAGGCGCGTTTGGACCTTGGAGCATTGCTGTTATGATGGAGAATTTACACCGTAATATTTTTATTTGTAATCGTTTTAATCTTTGTAATCTTCTGCGTGTGTGTGTGTGTGCTGCTGTGCGTCCCTGTGTGTGTGTAACAAGCATAGTGTGCACGTGCTGTGCAGGAGCCTAGGAGCATTTTACTAATGCTCTTAAAATAAAAATTATAATAACAATGAAATGCTGCGTTATTGACTTTAGACCAGGTTTTTCTTGGTCTATGGCGCGATTACTTCCTGCTGCCTCAAGATAGCAATACTCCCAGAATGCACCTGAACACACCTCCCTGTAAGACCAGCACACCCAGAATGCACCTTGACACACCTCCCTGTAAGACCAGCACGCCCAGAACGCACCTGAACACACCTCCCTGTAAGACCAGCACGCCCAGAATGCACCTGAACACACTTCCCTGTAAGACCAGCACGCCCAGAATGCACCTGAACACACCTCCCTGTAAGACCAGCACACCCAGAATGCACCTGAACACACCTCCCTGTAAGACCAGCACACCCAGAATGCACCTGAACACACCTCCCTGTAAGACCAGAATGCACCTGAACACACCTCCCTGTAAGACCAGCACGCCCATGGGCCACAGATGAGCCCAGGTGTATTTGTTATTTAAACGACGTGGGTGCTGGACAGGAAACTGACAACTGCGTCGGTCTTAAACTAGCAAAGAGACTTGGGTCGGGCTTTTTGCTGCGCCAGGTGAGAGATAGGGACCTGTACGTCACTATGAATATATGTGAAAGAAAGTAAAAACAACATTTTCTACTGAATTCATCCCTAAATCTTGAGATGTGTTAAGAGCAGTTCTGTGTTTCTGGGTCTGTTTGTTTGTGTTTGAATTGTCCTGAACCGTTGTAAACAGAGGGTGTCTGTATGCTCGGGGCTTTCTTTCAGTCAAACTAGTTTTGGGGAGGTGTGCAGATCTTGCAGGCAGTCTGCTCTCTACGGAGCGGTAGAAACACACCTGTTGTCTTCCTAACTAAAGAAGAGTAGTAGTATTTTACTTAAAGTAAACCGTGTCTGCTTCCTGTCAGGGTTCCTGTGTTTGGGAGAAGCTGCTGGACGAAGTCTCTGGGAGGTATTACTACTACAATCCCGCATCAGGAGCCACGTCCTGGGACGGCCCGGAGCCGATGTCCCCCTCCTCACCCCCAGGATCCACCACCAACAGGAAGGCCACCGCAGGCCCGGTACGATCCAGACACACGTCTGCTTTTAGATGACTCAAGTCTTCCAGATTTAACCCTTTTGCTATCTTCCCGTCGACCATGTAACTTTATGTTATTCTGGGTCCAAATTTGAAAAAACTTTCAACATTTTTTTTCCCTTTTTTCTGCACTTTTTCTGACACATTTTTCAACGTTCATTCATAATCTTTTCAGCAAATGCTATAAAATAGAATAAAACACCCAAATTCACTGAAATTTCCGATATAGAAAATTTTAGAAAATGGGTCAAGGAGGGTTAAAGGCTGTAATTAAATTCCCTCTATGTAGCATATCTCTAGGGCTTTTATTGTGAAAGGGAAAAGATAAAAACGCTGCCTTTGTCAGGGTTGAATGGAGTAATAAAGTTTTCTGTTTGTACAGTCTGTAGTTAGGACAGCAGCCTCTGTGTTGTTGTGTTATGATCCTAGTAATTAAACAACACAAGGTGATTGGTTGATGTCTTTAAGCTCAGAAAATTCAACCTTGTTCGCCGCGCAATAATGCCGTTCTGTGTGAAAGTACTTGGGACAAAAACAACTATATTGACGTCTGAATGAATCCCATGTTTCATTGTTTGCGTGAAAACATTTAAAGTGAAATGTTAAACCGGCTCTGTGCCTCTGCAGTGTGGGCAGTATATGCAGAAGAAGGTTTTTGTTCTTCTGGCGGACTTTTGTTGGTAAATGAGTGAAGGGTCTCCACACCATGGCAACATGCAGGGAAGCCAAACACCATTTTGCTGCATTTACTCCCCACACTGCAAAAACCCAGAGCTGCATTTACTCCCCACACTGCAAATACACAGAGCTGAATTTACTCCCCACACTGCAAAGACACAGAGCTGCATTTACTCCCCACACTGTACAGACCCAGAGCTTGAATTTACTCCCCACACTGCAAAGACACAGAGCTACATTTACTCCCCACCAGGGCATGAAGATAACTTTTTGACCACCAGTGGACTTTGGCAGGTGGATTTTTGGCCGTGACTTTTCACCAGCCAGTTTTTTTTTTTTTTGCCTCATAAAGGTGAAAAACAGCACTCGCTGCGTCTCTATGATCCTATCCTGTCCTATTCATGGTAGCCTACTCGGGGACATTGCACCGTCATCACGTGCTGTAGTAGGGGGTCCCGCCTTGATAATCCTGCATAGGGGTCCGGTGTTGGCTCGTTACACCACTGCATATAGGAGATGAGAGGACTGACAAAATCAGGAGTAGCCTATGCGCACCACAACAAAAAAACACTGGTGAATGTGGACCATAACACATGAGTTGTTGCAAAAAAGTTGCAACTTTTTTTGTATAGTTCTTAAAAATAAAAAAATAAATAAAAAGGAAACTTGTTTTGGGGAGAATAATAATTTGTACTACTAATTAATTACTCTGGGCTGAGATTTCCTAGGAACCTTACCTACCAACCTCACCTGTAGGTCTCATCTGCGTTTTTTCCTGCATCCACCGTGTGTGATTGTGTGTGTGTGTGTGTATGTGTGTGTGTGTGTGTGTGTGCGCGCGTCAGTCGCGGGGGAAACAGAGCAACAGCCCCGCCCCCTGCAGACAGCTGACAAGATTGAAACAGCAGCCGCTTCAGATTTCAGAGTGAAAAATCGTTCCAGCGTATATTGATGTTACAATGTATAGGCCTACATGTTGGCAGGACGGTCTGAAATGTTTTGCACGGTCTTTCGCTGTACGTTTTGTTGGTAAATGTGAGATGTTCGAGTCACACACACGTCTCATCTTCATAACAGAAACAGGAAATTAATTTTACCCGTTCTCACTCCCGCTTGGTCAGTGGCTGCACGTGGGACTGCTGGGATTGTGTTAGTAATGAAAATGCGATTGGGAGCCCTGGCTGTCAATCAATGTCTTCCAGTGATGCGGGCCCCTGATTGGACCAGGCCCATAAGCAACCGCGTACCCTGCTTACTGATAGTTACACATCTGAATCACTCAATTCTCATTGGCTACCTGCCAAAGTAGCAGGTAGATTGACAGTGTTACCCGCCAATTGCAAAATTCACCCATATTTCGCGGGTGGACGGGTGTTAATTTCATGCCCTGCTCCGCACACTGCACAAACACAGAACCGCATTTACTACCAACTCTGCAAAGACACAGAGCTGCATTTACTCCCCACACTGCAGACACAGAGCTGCATTTACTCCCCACACTGCAAAGACACAGAGCTGAATTTACTCCCCACACTGCAAAGACACAGAGCTGCCTTTACTCCCCACACTGCACAGACACAGAGCTGCATTTACTCCCCACACTGCAAAGACACAGAGCTGTGTTTACTCCCCACACTGCAAAGACACAGAGCTGCATTTACTCCCCACACTGCAAAGACACAGAGCTGCATTTACTCCCCACACTGCACAGACACAGAGCTGCATTTACTCCCCACACTGCAAAGACACAGAGCTGCGTTTACTCCCCACACTGCAAAGACACAGAGCTGCGTTTACTCCCCACACTGCAAAGACACAGAGCTGCGTTTCCTCCCCACACTGCAAAGACACAGAGCTGCATTTACTCCCCACACTGCAAAGACACAGAGCCGGCTGAGAATCAGAAGGCTGCTCTGATTCCAGAATAAATCAGCATCAACATGGTCACCTACACATGTTCTATTATGTGAAATATTGAAAAGAAAGTAAATAAATATCAGTGAAACCAGTCATGTTTATAATGTTTAACGTGTTTCAACATGTTTTATAACTGTTTGTGTTTGAACTGAAGCCTCCGCTGCCAGAGGAAGATTATCCTGTTAACCACCACAATGACGTTTTCACAACGGTACACACACCCACACACACACACACACACACACACAGACAGACACACACACACACACACACACACACACACACACACACACACACACACACAGACACACAGACACACAGACAGACAGACACACATACACACACACACACACACACACACACACACACACACACACACACACACACACACACAGACACACACACACACCCACACACAGACACACACACACACACACACACAGACACACACACACACACAGACACACAGACAGACAGACACACATACACACACACACCCACACACACACACACACACACACACACACACAGACAGACAGACACACATACACACACACACACACACACACTTTTTTATCTCGTCATCTTGAATATTAAATGTCCGTCTTTGTTTTTCCCAGAATCCTCAGCAGCAGCCGGCGGTGGTGCCGCTGATTCCCAGAGCCCATCTACAGGAGGTAACCAGGCAACACATCAAGACGTCGGGCCGCCACAGCTCTCATTCTCTCTTTAACCAGTCTTTGATTGTTCCAGATTCCGTCTCTGCCCCAGAGGCTGATGGGAAACGGAGTTTCTGAGGAGGGAACGACGGCGTCGGCCAAGAACTGGAGACACAGCGTGGTTGAAGACGTGAGTCAAACAGCAAGATAACTTCTCAAGACAACAATGCTTTTTTAATGGGTTTAAAAAACTTTTAAACCCCAATTATTTTTCTTCAATGCTTATATCAAAGTTTTTTTTGACTAATTAAAACTGTTTGTGTGTTTTAGACGTTTACTCCGAGCCACCGGAGGAACGTTTCCGACTTCACCGACATCTCCGTCAACAGACAATCTCCAGACAGTCAACAGGTACACACTCACCTGTCTCACACACACTCACCTGTCTCACACACACTCACCTGTCTCACACACACTCACCTGTCTTATACACACACTCACCTGTCTCACACACACTCACCTGTCTCACACACTCTCACCTGTCTCTCACACTCACCTGTCTCACACACTCTCACCTGTCTCTCACACTCACCTGTCTCACACACACTCACCTGTCTCACACACACTCACCTGTCTCTCACACACACTCTCACCAGTCTCTCACACTCACCTGTCTCACACACACTCACCTATCTCACACACTCTCACCTGTCTCACACACTCACCTGTCTTATACACACACTTACCTGTCTCACACACTCACCTGTCTCTCACACTCATCTATCTCACACCCACTCACCTGTCTCACACACTCTCACCTGTCTCTCACACTCACCTGTCTCACACACTCTCACCTGTCTCTCACACTCACTTGTCTCACACACACTCACCGGTCTCACACACACTCACCTGTCTCACACACACTCACCTGTCTTATACACACACTCACCTGTCTTATACACACACTCACCTGTCTCACACACACTCACCTGTCTCACACACTCTCACCTGTCTCTCACACTCACCTGTCTCACATACACTCACCTGTCTCTCACACACACTCTCACCGGTCTCTCACACTCACCTGTCTCACACACACTCACCTATCTCACACACTCTCACCTGTCTCACACACTCACCTGTCTCTCACACTCATCTATCTCACACCCCCTCACCTGTCTCACACACTCTCACCTGTCTCTCACACACACTCTCACCGGTCTCTCACACTCACCTGTCTCACACACACTCACCTGTCTCAACACACTCACCTGTCTCTCACACACTCACCTGTCTCACCTGTCTCTCCTTTACTGTTAAAATGTCTGTTCTTTACATTTTTCAGACTATTTTTCAACATTTTTTCATGGGTTTTTTTTACGCTTAGTTTTTTTTTTTCTCCAAACTTTTTTAACACTATTTTGACTTTTTTTTTTTTTAAATTCTGCTGCTTTTTTCGACATTTCTTTCAACTTTTTGATAAACTTTTTTGTGTGAAGATAACTTCTGCAAACACGTCGAGACAGTCTCACCCTTCCTCTCAACCCTGTCCATCTGTTCTTCTGTCTTTCACCCATCATTCATTGGTCCACCCCCTGTGATGTCACCCTGTGATGTCATCCCGTTAGCTTCCTGACAGACCCGCCCTGAAGAGGAATCTGTCCGACCGGAGCGTCGGCTCCCGCCAGCCACACGTACGTGTCGTGCCCTGATTGGCTGTCGGGTGTCTGTCTGGTGGTCGTGGGTCAGATCTCCTGGAGTTACCATGGAAACGTGTCCATGGGGCCGGGTGTTTTTACTAACCGTTGTTCTAACTAACGAAGAAAAATTTAACTAACATCTTCGTCACTAACGGGGGGTCTAACAAAGATTAGATTTCTCAAGAGCACGCTGTGCAATTCTTTAATAAAAGTATTTTTCCCAAAATGATACTTATTATACCACAAAGTTTTTCAACCAACTACTAACCAAAAATCCTGAAGCTCTGGTGATGGTCCTCGCACACACACACACACACACACACACACACACACACACACACACACACCACTCCCATGTTGACCTGTCTGTGTGTCTGTGCAGGGCCATCTGCTGGAGAAAGCAGGCATCATGAATAAGACCAAAGTAGCCGATAACGGCAAAAAGATCAGGTGAGCCATTTCTTCTCTCTGCATGTAAGTAAGAGTCTTCTCCATGATGTTCATGTACATGATGGGATGTTGTGTGATTCTGTGTCTGACAGGAAGAACTGGAGTCAGTCGTGGACCGTCCTGCACGGAGGGATCCTAACCTTCCACAGAGACCCCAAATCTGCCCCCCCTGGGACCGCTGTAAGACCCACCACACAGCATCTTATTATCACGTATATAAGCCATCAGAGCCACGCACAATCTGCACACGCACAATCTCCACACACAAAATCTGCACACGCACAATCTGCACACGCCACACAATCTGCACACGCACAATCTCCACACACAAAATCTGCACACGCACAATCTGCACACGCCACACAATCTGCACACACACAATCTCCACACACACAATCTTTAGCCAATTTCAAACCAATTAAAATAAAAAATTTTAACACATGCCACTGCACATTCAGTTTGAGGATATTAAATATAACAACAACATGTTATATGTGATTGGACCTTCTGATTGGATGCTGCTGACTTCCTGTGTCCTGCCCTTCAGAATAAATCGTCTCAGATCGTTCCGGAGTACACGGTGGAGCTGCGAGGAGCCTCGGTGGGTCGCGCCGCCAAGGACAAGTCCTCCAAGAAGAACGTCCTGGAGGTAGGCCGCCCGCTACACGCACCTCAGGGCTCTCTCACCATGGCAACGGTTGCTGTAGTAACCTGTGTGTGTGTGTGTGTGTGTGTGTGTGTGTGTGTGTGTGTGATTGTGCAGCTGAAGACACGTCATGGCTGCGAGTATCTGATGCAGTACGACACGGAGAGCATCATCACCGACTGGCTCAAAGTGATGCAGGACACCATCAAACAGCTGGTAACACACACACACACACACACACACACACACACACACCTCCTCTCAGGTCTCAGCTGTAGTGTGTGTTTCAGGATCAGGGTTATCTGACGGAGGACGAGGACGAAGCTGCTTCAGATAAAGAGGACAAAGACAGGAAGAGGACCGGTGAGTCCCCGTGCTTTCTGATCCTATCACATGGTCTTCATCTGTCCCTGGTCACTCCCAACTGGTCAGACTACGGCACAGCGGCAGCCTTGGACCAGTCAGCTTCCCCTCGTTACAGAAAAACTGTCTTTTCAAAATAAAGTCCCAACATGGGCGGGATTCAACCAGACTATAAACAGTGTCTTTTCAAAATAAAGTCCCAACATGGGCGGGATTCAACCAGACTATAAACAGTGTCTTTTCAAAATAAAGTCCCAACATGGGCGGGATTCAACCAGACTATAAACAGTGTCTTTTCAAAATAAAGTCCCAACATGGGCGGGATTCAACCAGACTATAAACAGTGTCTTTTCAAAATAAAGTCCCAACATGGGTGGCATTCAACCAAACTATAAACAGTGTCTTTTTCAAAATAAAGTCCCAACATGGGCGGGATTCAACCAGACTATAAACAGTGTCTTTTCAAAATAAAGTCCCAACATGGGTGGCATTCAACCAAACTATAAACAGTGTCTTTTCAAAATAAAGTCCCAACATGGGCGGGATTCAACCAGACTATAAACAGTGTCTTTTCAAAATAAAGTCCCAACATGGGTGGCATTCAACCAAACTATAAACAGTGTCTTTTCAAAATAAAGTCCCAACATGGGCAGGATTCAACCAGACTATAAACAGTGTCTTTTCAAAATAAAGTCCCAACATGGGTGGGATTCTACCAAAGTAAAAGTCCCTTCAGAGACCCAAACACTGGCTCCCAGGGAGCTCTAAGTCTGAAGTTATGACACAGAGGAGATGGATGTTATATCACTGAAATGTCTCTTCTTCATCTTCTCCCGTGCTTTAGCGAGCCGGACGTCAACAGGAACCGCCGACTCAGAGCAGACGCGAGTTCGGACCAAACTCCGGCGCTTCCTCCAGCGAAGGCCGACGCTGCAGAGCGTCAAGGAGAAGGGCTACATCAGAGGTAAGCTGTTTCCATGGTGACCCACAATAGGAAGTGTATGTGATGTCATCGTCATCATCATCATCATCATCATCATCATCATCATCATCATCATCATCATCATCATCTTGCTGATGCTGTGTGTTTCAGACAACGTGTTTGGCTGTCACCTGGACACGCTCTGCCACAGAGAGAACGCCACCATCCCAAAGTTCCTGGAGAAGTGTATCCGAACGGTGGAGAGGAGAGGTACACTACATACTGCTATATACTTCTATATACTATATACTTCTATATACTATATACTTCTACATACTGCTATATCATTCTATATACTATATACTTCTATATACTATATACTTCTACATACTGCTATATCATTCTATATACTATATACTTCTATATACTATATACTTCTATATACTATATACTATATACTTCTACATACTGCTATATCATTCTATATACTATATACTTCTATATACTGCTATATACTTCTATACACTACATACTTCTATATACCATATACTTCTATATACTGCTATATACTTCTATACACTACATACTTCTATATACCATATACTTCTATATACTACATGTAAGGCTTAATGCCCGACAAGGTGTCCATTGTCAGGTATTAATGGAGGAGGGCGAGGTGTGAACTGTCCATTACTACCTGACAATGGAAACCTCATCGGGCATTAACCCGCTTATACCATGGTCACCTGCAAAATAACATATTTTTAAAACATTATTTCATATTTTAGTTTTACAATCGAAATCTAAAGTTTATCCAAACAATAACTCTGTTTCCCTGGTTACGCCTGACGGTTTGACTAATACCTGGAACAATCATTCCCATCCATCAGGTTCTTATGCAATGCAAACGTTGTTGTCTCCACCAGGAATTAGGAAGAACCTTAGATACGACTTGCCTCCCTTAGCAACCGGAGATATTTATATAGTCTGCTCAGCTGATAGAACCCTTCAGTTTAGCTACGAGCCAGAAAGCTAACGCTATGCTAGCAATATCCAAAGTCAATAACATTGTGTACAGTTGGCAATCAGTAAAAATAATTTGACAGTATGTTGAACAACAAGACAAGCTAGCTATCAACCATGTCATTGTCCCCAAAACAATATAATGACTTTTACGAAAAATTAGATCCGCGATGTGTAACGTTTCTGTCGGCCGCAGCGGAGCAGTCTGAAGCAGAGACCTGAACAGTGACCAGGAAGTGAGGTAACGTTACTGTCAGCTGCAGTCTGAAGCAGAGACCTGAACAGTGACCAGGATGTGAGATAACGTTACTGTCAGCTGCAGTCTGAAGCAGAGACCTGAACAGTGACCAGGAAGTGAGGTAACGTTACTGTCAGCTGCAGTCTGAAGCAGAGACATGAACAGTGACCAGGATGTGAGATAACGTTATTCTCTGTGAAACAAAGTCAGTCCAGAGGGCCAGTAGAACTGACTTCCTGCAGCCTGTGTGTTTTAGCTCCATCCTGTGGTGTTCAGAGGACGAGTTGGAAATAATAAATCCACATTTCCTTTTTGATATAATGTAGCACATTCATTTAGAACAGTAAACAGTCAGTTTCACCAAACTCCTTTAGTAGGTGTCCTACATCACTTTTAAATGGACACCCTGCAGCCAATCAGAATCGAGTATTCACCCAGACCATGGTATAAACTGCTATATACTATATACTGCTATATACTTCTATACACTACATACTGCTATATACTATATACTTCTATACACTACATAGTGCTATATACTTCTATATACTACATACTTCTATACACTACATACTTCTATATACTATATCCTTCTATATACTTTGTTCAAAGTTTCTCAATGTTTTTGGGGCCTTTATAGTATTGTATTTAGCAGTTTTTGTGCACTTTTTTTAATTCACATTTAATACAAACACACAGACTGAGTGTGTAACTGTGTGTGTGTGTGTGTGTGTGTGTGTGTTCAGGTCTGGATGTAGACGGGATCTACAGAGTGAGTGGGAACCTGGCTGTGATCCAGAAGCTGCGACACAGAGCAGATCACGGTAACAGTCTGATTATTATATAATATATATATATATATATATATTAATAAAGTGATTGAGAATATCAGTGTGAATGTAGACGTAGTGTAAACAGTCTCTCTGTCAGCTATGCAGCAGTTATGCTAAACTGTCTGTTTTACTACTACCAGCTGTGGGCTGATAATGCTGTTTTAATAAAGCTGAGGCACGGCTACATTGATCATCAGAACACGCAGAGAGACAGATGGAAGGTGTTAGCGTCTTTTATTAAAGGAACCCGTATTAGAGAAGATATTAGCATCTGTTTTTTTATTTATTTTTTTAATTAAGTGCATTAGACCCTAATCTGCCAGAGACAGTAGAGAAAGCTAACACTGATCAGCTGAAGTGATCAGTAAGACAGACACTGGCTTATAGTTTTGGGAATAGTTCATGCCATTAGACAGAGACTAAAGTGGAATCTTTATTTCTTGAACAATATCCAACAAATATATAGACCTTTTCCCTGGCATCGCTAGGCAACAGATTAGGTCCATGTTTACTTCCTGTAGGAAGAAAGTGAATGTAAACATAGTCCTTGTGTCTTTACCTCATTCTGTCCCAGTTTCTGTCCCTGTTGTCTCATTGTGTGTGTCTGTCTGTATGTTTCTGTCCCTGTGTGTGTGTGTGTGTGTGTGTGTGTGTGTCTGTCCCTGTGTGTGTGTGTGTGTGTGTCCCTGCAGAGGAGCACCTGGACCTGGAGGACGGCCAGTGGGAGGAGATCCATGTGATCACCGGAGCTCTGAAGCTCTTCCTGCGGGAGCTCCCCGAGCCGCTGTTCCCTTTCAGCTGCTTCGACAAGTTCATCGCCGCCATCCGTCAGTACACACACACACACACACACACACACACACACATCCCATACTGAACACACCTTAGCCATGCTAACATATACACAAACACCCAACAGCATCACAGCCATGCTAACATTTAGATGAATGAAACATATTTATAAGATGTCTGTGTGTTTGTCTCCCTGCAGAAGTCCAGGACTACAGCCTGAGGGTGTCCTACATGAAGGACCTGGTTCGCTCTCTGCCTCTGCCCAACCACGACACCATGGAGCTGCTGTTCAAACACCTGCGCAGGTGAGCTCACTCCCAGACACCCCCACTGTAAAATAACCTCACCCATTGGTTGAGTTTGCCGTCGCCATCTTGTTTTTTTGGAGCCAGACATGACGAGAGGGTGGAGCCGGGGAAGATGACCCATGTCAGCCAGTGTTGTTTATGGTTTAATTGAGTTCATTTGTTGCAGAACAGAAAGAACTAGAGCATGCATGTGTGAATGCTTCCCATAACGTATGAAAGATGCGGAACATTTAAAGTTTGAATGGTGTTTCTCAGTCAATGTATGAATGAGTAGACAGCAGTTGAAAATTTATAAATTTGTGTCAAATTTGAAAATTCCATCCATTCACTTGAATGGGTGAAAATTTCCCCGAAAATGTTGAATATTTCTGAAATTATAAAAGTTATGGAAATTTTGTATATAAGCAGGAATGTCCTAATGGTGCTGAACGTTTTGATGTTTGAATGAAGTTTTTATGTTGACAAATGTGGAAGGAGTTAATGTGGAAAAAAAGGTTCAGAAAAATAATAATAAATACATAGAAGAACATAAGGTTGCCTTCTAACATTCACACCAACACATTACATAGAAGAAATACAAAATCACATCCAATGTTTCTATGGCGCTGCGCTAAGCCTTCTGCAGGGTTTGTGCTGTTACTCAGCTCTATTTTAACTAGATTAGATTGACTTTATTGATCCCAAATTTGGGAATGTCAGTGCTACAATAGGAAAATATCAGAGACACAGCACACATACAGAATATACAAGACATAATAAATAGGATGGAATACAAAAACAACTATTCAAAAAATATACACAAGGAAGAATGTACAAACGTACAACTACTTCAATAGTATTTATAAAGTCACAATCCTCGTGGGCGGGGCTAAGCTCCGGACGGAGCCCCGGTGCCTCTGCTAAACAGTCTCAGGAAGGAACTTGTTTTGGTGGAACATGTGGACGTTCAAAAGTAATTTTAGTCGTGCAACAGAAAACTCCGATTGGACAGATAGTCTAGCTAGCTGTCTGGATTTACCCTGCAGAGATCTGAGGAGCAGTTAACCATAGTCCTCACAAATCCACCGGATGTTAGAATGCCAACACAGAGACAGAGGAAGGGGACGGACATCCGACCAAAATGAGGGTCATCCGGCGAAATTTTCGGTGGCAACGGAGCAATCCCGGAAGTGAAACATTTGAAATTCTTTTGAAATTCTTTTATTAGGATAACGCCTTGAGATGTACCATCTTGTTTTCGAGGGGGTCCTGAACAAAATACAACAAAAAACATTACAGACATACAAACATAATAAACGAATCACAAAAGAAACCGGTACAATAACACAAAAAAAACCCACACACAAAGCCTACAATTACAACATAATAAATAACAGGGAATAATGATACATCAACATATAGCCAAACGTTACTGTAGAAAGACAGTGAAATTAAGTGGTTCAATAAGAAAAGAAGAGTGAAGAATGAGATAAAACTGGAGAGAATTAAAGTCTACATGTACAGTTAGTATGAAAATGAATTGCCAAGGCATGTTTAAACAGTCTGAAAGATGAAATGGAACAAATATTTACGGTAAGTTATTCCAATCAGAAGGTGCTTTAAAGGTGCAATATGTAATATTGTGTGTAATACTGGCAGCTAGCGGTTAAAATAGTTACTGCACTACCAATTCAAAATACTGGAGAGTCGTTTCCCCCGCCCCCTCCTGCCCAGACTCGAAGTTCACGGGGGTTGCCAGGCTGAGACCGCAGCATCCACAATAATGTTGATAGACGCTTTTCTCACATAGCCAGACATTACTCCAAAGCACAGCGGAGTAGCTAACGGTAGATGCTAGTCTCACATAGCCAGACATTACTCCACAGCACAGCGGAGTAGCTAACGGTAGATGCTAGTCTCACATAGCCAGACATTACTCCACAGCACAGCGGAGTAGCTAACGATAGATGCTAGTCTCACATAGCCAGACATTACTCCACAGCACAGCGGAGTAGCTAACGGTAGATGCTGGCTATATTGACAGTCATAAAAGCCCGTGCTTACGCGGAGCTCTGTAACCAACTGACAGACACACTTTTTCGGCTTAAAATTACAGTATGAACCGCTAAAAACACAACAACCTCACTGTCCTCTCCACACGCCAGTCAGGCACACTTCCTCGGCTTAGAATTACAATACGAACCGCTAAAAATACCACTACCTTGCCGACGGAACACACTTCATTGGCTTAGAAAATTACGGCAACAATTGCTAAACACACTGCAAACTCACATTCCTCTCTTCCCGATTTACAGCCCCCCTCTCGTGGTTTAAAATAACTCACCGTTGTCGGCTCCAGCCGCTGACGAGGCTATACGTTGTAAACAGCCATGGGCTGCTTGCCTGGTCCTAACGTTAACAGGTAGAAGGGTTAGCATGGCGGCGTTAGCCAGGACCAGTCGGGATCACTTTACTGGCTATGTCTCAATTGTTTTTGCGAGTAACCAACTCGGTTACTCTAGCTATATAATTCAATGTGAGAACACAAATGTTGAAATGACAAAAAATGCCCATCCTTAGTAGCTGTGATAAATTAGCGTGAAGCTAATGCTTACCTGTTCAGGAGAAAATAAGCCAACTCTGCGTCCTTTTGGGATCTAAGCTGTCTCCATCTTTCAAATACATCTCCAATATTTACCAGGGGGTTGTTACGTCTCTGGTCACGCAACTGTTAGAAACATGCTGTTTTCTTTTTTTTAATGTCATGTAGAATCTATCTCCGTTGATCCTGTTGGTTTGTTTGCTGCTTTCATGGCTGTACTACCGTTACAGCTGTAGCGTGCTGGGTTTACGTTTTTACAGGTATATCTGGCAACCCGGCCTGGCTGTCAAACTGGGCCGTTGATAACAACACACAGATCAAAACATAAACATAAATTCCGTCACGGAATGTAAATTTCAAAAAGAAAAAATACTGAAATTAGCATTGTTGTCAGAAAAGATAGTATTTCAGTTTAACATGTTTCCTTAATATCTGATGAGGCATTGGTGTCATTTTGGAATTTATTACAGTACAAATATTACATATTGGACCTTTAAACATAAAATAATTTTTTGATCTAGACTTAGAAACATGAGGTACTGAAAAGAAAAGCTGTACAGTATGTCTTAAATGATGAGTGGAGGAAAAAGGAACCAAAAACTGTTTTAGATACATAGGATAATTGAAATGAACACACTTAAAGACAAAGTGCAACCAATTAATCTGTCTTCTTATATATGGTGTGGGCAAGTCAAGAAGTTCATACATTATACAGTGATGAGTTGTAAATGCACAGTTAAGAATACATCTACACAATCTATTATACACTCTAGTAAGAGGAGTAAGAGAGGAATTAGAAGCAATGCAGTACACTGAATCAGCATAATCCATTATTGGCAATATAAGTTGAAGGGCAATTCTTTTTCTGACCTTAAATGGAAAACAGTTTCTTGAACCGAAAAGAAGACTAAGACTATAATTCAATTTATGTACAATGTGATTAATATGATAATTAAAAGAAAGATCAGAGTCAAAGTATAAACCAAGGTATTTAATATGGTCAACTTTCTGCAATGTTATGCCATCAAGACAAGAAATATGAAATGAATGTGATTTGCATTTAAGTTTAATGTTCTGTCGAGTGCCAAAAATCATAGTATGTGTTTTGGTTTCATTGAGGAGTAACTTATTAACTGCAAGCCAGTTTTGTAAGTTATTAAAATCAGACCGTAAGTCTGTTTCAATCTGTACTAAATTTGTATGTGAAGTGGATATAACCGTATCATCAGCATAAAGCTGAACAGAACACTTACAAATAGAGGGAAGATCATTAATAAATATGGAAAAAAGAAGTGGACCAAGTGTTGATGCTTGAGGCACACCACACTGCTGAGTTAGAGTGTCAGATTTGTTTCCATTAATAACAACACATTGTTTTCTATTCTGAAGGTATGAGTTAAACCAAAGTAATGCAGTGCGTGAAAGGCCAATAGCGTAAAGTTTATCTAGAAGAATGTAATGACTGACCAAATCAAAAGCCTTTGTTAAATCAATGAAAATAGCACCAGTTAGTTCCGAATTGTCCGAGGCGGTAAGAATATCGTTGGTTAGTTTTAGCAGTGCAGTAGTTGTAGAGTGATTAGAACGAAAATCAGACTGAAAAGGTGAAAGGATATTGTTTCCATCCTAACCCTAACCCCATAACATTCTGTACCTCAACAGGTGTGATTAGCCTAAAAGAAAATATACTGTTAATAGTCAGTGATTTATTAGGTTGTAAATTACCACAAATAGATGATTCAGGCAATATAGAAGAGACTGATGAAAAGTGAGTATTAAAGGCTTGGGCCATTAAAAGAGGTTCTTGTAAGATTTCATTATAAACTTTAATTTGCTTAGGTACAGATTTAACAGATGCGTTAGTTATTGATTTTATCTTGGACCAGAATTGTTTAGGATTTTTGAAGTCTTCAATAAGAGATTCTTTGTAATAGTTAGATTTGGCATTTCTCGTCATAGTTTTACTTAGATTTCGTAACCTCCTATAGTCATCCCAATCAGCAGGGTTCTTAGACTTATGGAATGTGGCCCAGGCAGCATCTCTCTGCCTGAAAAGTCTAATTAAATCAGCACTTATCCAAGGAAGGTGCCTACCTTTTACTTTAATAGTTTTCAGAGGAGCATGTTTGTCAATAACTGTATTCAATTCAAAAAGTAAAAACTCCCACGCATCTTGGACATTTGGAATTAACTGATACCTATCCCAGTTGATTGAAATTATAACATTAATAAAATAATCTAAATTTAGTTTATTGTATTGTCTAATAGTAATTAGTTTAGGAGGTAATTCAAGCAGTTTAATTTTCCATATACAGTACACAATTGCATGATCACTAAAACAGTCAGACATAATTCCTGATTTTAGGAATCTATTTGGATGAGAGACTAGTATCCAATCAAGCAGAGACTGACACATTGGTGTAACACGGGTAGGTTCACTGATTAACTGGGTTAGATTAAAATTTCCAAAACTATTCTTATCTTTAGCAGCAGATTTATCCAGCCTATTTTTGTTGAAATCACCTATAATTTCGTTTATAGTAGAGATCATGTAATTTATAGATTCAGCAGGTGCAGATGGGGGTCGATATATATTTCCAATAGTTATATACTTATTCGCATGCAGAGTTATTTTTACAAAAATGCACTCAAAATGCAGAGGTTCAATATCTGGGATGATTAACTCTGAGACCAAATTAGAAGACACATATGTAGATACACCGCCTCCTCTTGCACCTCTATCAACCCTATATAAAACATAATCAGCAAGTTCAATTTCATTGTTAGATATTTTGTTAGTAAGCCAGGTTTCAGACAAAGTAACAACAGCAGGTTTATACTGTTCTACCCATGCTCTAAGCATGTCAATTTTAGGTAGAAGACTTCTTATGTTTAAATGAATTATTTTCAGACCTTTATCACCATCCAGTTTGATATTTAAAGTTTAAGAAAATAAAACCACTGATCAAACATAATGAAACAGAAAAGGTCAAAGGAAGTGATTTGCATGACTCGAAATTACTAAAAAAACAATAACAATAAAACACACAAAAAACAACAAAATACTTAACAAATTCATACACACAAAGACAAGACAAAACAACAAGAAACAAAACCAAGACTAGCCTTTTAACCCTGGTCACCATGCCCAGGTTTTTGGTGAGTAAAACAAAGAAATAAGAAAAGGAGAAAGAAAAAAGAAAAAAATCACTTCTGAGCTTGGCCTGCTTCAAAGTGAAAATATTAAGGTGGCTCAAAGACCAAACATGAATTGGGATATTAAGACAAATACATGATTTTAATAATAAATGTAGTCTACTAGTTATGACTTCATATAGGAAAATAAATACAAAAGTAGAAAATGCATATTTTTATCTAATGCTTATTAGTTTAATGAAATTAAGACGACCAAAAAGAAAAGAAAATCCTTAATCCTTAACAGAAATAATACAATATGGCTCCCAAATAAAGGAGAAAATACATAATACAGTCAGTATGACTTTTTACGACACTATACTTCCGTTTTTCGGTAGTTAGACAGTTTACGGCAAATACTACCGTATCCACTTCATATATTAACTTAGATTAACAGCCAAGATACCAAAGAAAACGTTTTAAATACAACTGCATTAAGTCAGTAATCATAGTTAGTTCATAATAAAATAAAATGGCTGCGAAAACAACATAACAAAATAAGGGAAGAAAAAAAGAAAGAAGCAAACAACAACATGAGAAAAAAAGAGAGAAGAAGTTTACTGAGCTACCTAACCAGAAGAGTCCATAGGTGCCATGAAGGCAGCCTCAGCCACTTTGTGATCGGTGAATAGTTGCTTTTCTCCTTCAACCACAACACTCAGAGTGCAGGGATAACGAAGAGAATATTCATGACCCAACTCCCGAAGCCTCCGTTTAACTGTGACGGAGGCTTTACGTTTCCTCGTCAAGTCAGCGCTATAGTCCGGGTAAATGAAGATGTGGCTGCCATTAAGAGTCAGATCTTTTTTTCCAATGAGCTAGGCGAAGAATCTTTAATTTATCCTGAAAATGGAGCAACTTAATCAGGATAGGCCTAGGATTGGGACTCCTGTGTGAGCGGACTTTGTGGACAAAAGTGCGGTGTGCCCTCTCGATAGCCGGCGGTATGGGAAAGTCATCTTTACCAAGGAGTTGAGGAATCAGACCAGCCATAAATTCCAGAATGTTGCGGCCTTCTGCGGCCTCTGGTATCCCGAGAAAGCGGAGATTTGCAGATCTGCTCCGATTTTCCAGATCCTCAACCTTATCAGCCAGGTATTTGTTATCAGTTTCAAGTTGTTTGACTCGGGTAGAGAGATCGGTCATATTGTCCTTGTTTACTCCGACACGTTGTTCCAGCAGCGACACATGATCCCCTAATGTGGATAGGGATCTCTCCATACCACTCAGTGTGCCAAAAATGGGATCAACTTTAGTGTCGAAATAAGTCATTAGATCCTGTTTAACCTGATGAATGGCATCGTGCAGAGACTTCATTTGGATAGTATCCATTGTTTGGTCAATGGTTGATGATTTGATTTCTTTAAAGATAACAAAAGTAAATATGTCCATTCATCAAGCAAATCACGTGTAGGCCTGTCACGATAACAAATTTTGCTGGACGATAAATTGTCCCAGAAATTATTGCGATAAACGATAATATTGTCATCGAGAGACCATTTGCATCTAATATAATGATAATGTCATAATAATAATAATAATAATAATAATACATACTACTACTACTACTACTACTACTACTACTACTACAGGTACACCTTTTCAAAGATCAATACACTTTTATTTCTAAAGAATATTTAACACTGGAACTGGAAGACATTTTAAATATCCACAATATGTCTCTGATCTCCTTTAGTATGTCGTCTTTCACGCTGATGTACAGTTGTGGAATTGCCGTTTGTGACACGTAAGTTCTCAGACTAGAGACTCTGTACTACATTTTACAATTATTTAACACTAAATATTACATTTAAATAATATATAATTAATAAATAAAATCTATATGTATGGCTAGCTGCCACGTGGCGAGTAAATGTACCAAAATAGTTCTGTTTTTCAGTCTTCATTTTGGCGAAAACACACACACACACACACACACACAGGTGCCAACTCTGACATACTTTCCACACTCCGTGTCCGCGGACAGCTGTAGGCTTGTACCGTTAATGTTCGGTGCATTGTCGGACACATGCAGCCACTTTCCTGAAACCGCTTGCGAGACTGACAAGTCCACAGCGGCGTGTATGTCTCCACAGCCTCCACCTGCAGGTTGTCAGCTGTGTGGTTTGGAATGAAAGGGAGAAAACGGGACGCCCAGTAACACGGTGGATATCGCTCATATACTTTTTTTTTTTTGACGGCGCCTTAACTGCAAAGTGCTGCAGGAAACCCTGCTCCAACTCTCTCGCTCTCTCCGCCTGGAGTAGCCTACCGCCCACCCAAAGACCATGCGACTGACATGAGGGTTCACTCCTCGTTACGCTAAGGAACCGAGAGTGGTCCTCCAGTCTCTTTGGTAGAGATAGAGAGTCGGAGAAACAAGGAAAATAAACAAGCATGCAAACGGAAATTATCGCGGCCGGAAAAATTATCGAGCTCATTTTTTCTTATCATGCGATAACTCGATTTATTGACTATCGCGACAGGCCTAATCACGTGCCTTGTTAAGTTAGTCACACTATTTTGTTAAATGTAACTAATATCAAGCAAAGCATAGCCACAAAATGAAAATGACAAAAGAAAGCACACCATGAGTCAGACCGGCTCACTCACGCTGCGGCCATCTTGTATTACCCTGTAAATGTTTGAGGACATTGAGGATATAGACTAGAATACATACAACATACAAACAATTTCAAAATGAAATAGCCCTCTAAATAAAGGCTATTTCACTTTTTGCCAAAAGAGTGCCTTTGAACTTTTTGTGTTCCTTCCAAAGAGCACCTTCATTATTAGTTTGAACTTCTTTGCACTCTAAACTTGGAGACTCTAAACAGGAGACTTATTGTTGGATTTCTCTCTCTCTCTCTCTCTCTCTCTCTCTCTCTCTCTCTCTCCCTCTCTCTCTCTCTCTCTCTCTCTATCTCTCTCTCTCTCTCTCTCTCTCTCTCTCTCTGCAGGGTTATTGAGCACAAGGACTCCAACAGGATGTCAGTTCAGAGCGTCGCCATTGTGTTTGGCCCCACGTTGCTCCGCCCGCAGACTGAGTCGGCCAACATGACGGTCCACATGGTGTTCCAGAGCCAAATAGTGGAGCTCATGCTCAACGAGTACCACACCGTCTTCTCCCAGAGTTAAAGGAAACAGACCTCTTCTCCCAGGGGTACAGGAACCTCCACAACATCCAGAACCTGCAACGGTTCTCCGAGAAGCCTCCCAAACACCGCGAGACCTGCCAAACATCTTCCAAAGTGTCTCCGGGTACATCTACACCGCTACGTTTTAGTTTAAAAAGGAAGATCTTCTGCTACGTTTCACCTTCTCATTCCCCCTGCTCTGGCGTTTCCCCCTCTCATTCCCCCTGCTCTGGCATTTCCCCCTCTCATTCCCCCTGCTCTGGTGTTTGGTATTTCCCCCTCTCATTCTCCCTGCTCTGGTGATTGGTGTTTCCCCCTCTCATTCCCCCTGCTCTGCTATTTCCCCTTCTCATTCCCCCTGCTCTGGCGTTTCCCCCCTCTCATTACCCCTGTTCTGGTGATTGGTGTTTCCCCCTCTCATTCCCCCCTGCTCTGCTATTTCCCCCCTCTCATTCCCCCTGCTCTGCTATTTCCACCTCTCATTTCCCCTGCTCTGGTGTTTCCACCTCTCATTCCCCCTGCTCTGGTGTTTCCACCTCTCATTCCCCCTGCTCTGCTATTTCCCCCTCTCATTCCCCCTGCTCTGGTGTTTCTGAGCCCCTAAACCAGAGACATTTGGAAACGTCGACACTGACGCCAACGTTTCTCCACTTCCAAACTAAAACGTAGCAGTGTAAATGTTGCCTGAACCTTCTCGAATTTTGGACCTCCTTTTGAACCGAAGTTCACAGAGGACTGAACCTGGAATCTGCGGCTACATGATGCCTTTTTCTAACCACTGTGCCTTAAATAACCCAAGAAGACCTTCAGAGGAACCACCTAGAACCCTGGACTGGTTTGAACCCTTGCTCTTTTTTTCCACGGTAACAGACCAAAATGGAACGTATTTTCTTGGCACCTTAAACCTCAAGATATTTCACTTTGAGCAAAACTCTCCCAACAATGTCCAGATCCTGCCTAAAACTCTGGACTGGTTTTTAACCCTAACCCTAGCCTGCAGACTATATGATGCCTTTCACTAGCCACTGTGCTCTGAATAATCCAGGTAGAAGTTGAGTGTAACTACATCGAACCCTGGCCTCATCCTGAAACTTTAACCAGCAGCTTCACTGCTCTTTCAACGCCACAGACCGAACAGAAACACACTCACTTGGCACCTTAAATAAACATTTTCTCACTTTGAGAAAGAACTGTCCCAACGAGTTCATCTACAACCTCGTAGAAATCTGGACCCAAAAATCATCTCCGCCTTTCATTGGAAATATGGGCTGTTGAACCTTGAAACTGTTGAGTACTTAATGCTCCAACTACCAGACCCCAGCCTTACATCACCCTTTTACACCAGGGCTACATGGAAAACATAACGGTGCAGGATTGTGTGAGTCACAGGCAAGAGACGCTGAGCACATGCTTTGGGATTGTTGTTTCTTCAGTTTTTGGAGCCGGCACGGCGGTGTGAAATTGTTCATTGAACATTGTCAGCTGTTATCAGAGGAGGCAGGTGACAGGAAACTGTCCCAACAAGTTTATCTACAACCTGGTAGAACTCTGGACCCCAAACATCACCTCCGCCTTTCTTTGGACATCTAAATGTATGGTTTGTTGAACCTGGAACCTGTTGCCTAACATAATGCTCCCATCTCCAGACCACCAGCATTACATCACACTTTTAGACCCTGAGTGGAACCACCAACAACCCTGGACTGGTTCTCAGGTTCAGGTTACTTTATTTGTACCCGTAGGTAAATTTGTTGCTCAGATAAGAAGTGCAGGGCATCCATGACACACAGTATAGTTTAAGATTAGGACAAATATGGTGGTTTGGATTAAAACACTCCCAAGGAACATTTCCTGGGTGCAAGTCTTGTGTGTTTCCCGGGAAGCAAACTCCGCTCCCAGCATGCAACTCCTGTGTTTTATGTTTTATGACCCAAACATCCCCCACAAACTCCTCCCTACGCAGTCCACAGCATTCTTATACAGCACCTTTAATGTGGTGCATACAGCAAAAGAAACGTGGAATACATACAAGCTGCAGTGCTTACCTTGGCGTAGCTTTCTGTACATACATGGTTCATGCTGTGACGCTGCTCTGGTGCATCCAGTCAGCAGATGGTGTCTTTGTAACTGCTGAACTCTGCTGCTCTTCAGGTGGTGTTGTCGGGATGTTTGTTGTTCAGTTAATTAAGATATCGACGCGTTTATGTACTTGTTCGTAGAGTCTCAGTAAGGAAGTAACAGCACAGAAAAGTCACTTTCTTAGTAGGGCTGCTCCATTATTAAAGAAGCCCTTAATACGATTATTTGGGTCAACCAGGATTATTTAACATGGAAAGATGTTGCATTTATTGAAGTTAAAAAACAGTGAAACAGTGAAAGAAATCAACAGTGAAAACACCTTCAACTGTAACATTTCCTCCAGACTTAAGAACACAAGAGTTTACTACAAAACATAATGTGCAAAATCATCGTTCTCGATTATTCTGTTTTGGTGATCATAAATCGTAGTCAGGATTAAAATGTGGATTAATTGCAGAGCTTCATTTCTTAGTCAGTGTGTGCTGATGCCAAGATCATATTTTACTGTAGTTTGACAAACAAAACCTTGGTATTAAACACATCAGTCACATACAGCATGAAGTGTTGTTTTTAACAGATGAATAACACTAAAGGAGAATGGAGATTGGAGAAAGATAAACCGAGAGGATAAATTTAACTGTTATTTTAAATCAAAATAAGGGTTAATAGAAAGTTGAGAGGACCCAGAATATTTCCCAGAGGGACTCCAGAAGTTATTAGGCAGAAAACTACAGGAAATGTTAATTTTTAAGGGATTCTAGGTTTTACAGGAACATTTTTACTGCTGTTGCTGAGTTTTAGAAATGATAATCTGCACAATGCTGTATGTTTTTATAGTATTGAGTTTCTGTATTACAGATATAGAACAAAGTTAACACGGACGATTAGCAGTTTAAACTCCGTACATAAGAGGGTATTTTACTGACCTTTAATACAAATAAAAACTAATCTGTATGTCACTGTTCCTGAGTGTTTTTTCATATATAATATGCAAGGGCGTAATGGGATATGTAACGGTGGAGAGATAGTCTCCATACTATAGAGAACGTTAGCCATGGCAACGAGTGATGCCAGATTAACTTCTACCTACCGTTGATTGTGTTTTATATTGAATTCTACCGCCATGCATCATTCTCATCACTATGATAGTCTACACCAGTGGTGTAGTCTAATGTATTGTAGTAGGTATACTGTACTGTATGTATGGGCCTATATATATATGTGGGCGAGAATGGGGGGGGCATATCATAGTGGGGGGTCTGGGTGTCCTCCCCCATGGAAATTTTGAGCGTCAAAGACTTCATTACCTGTATTATGATACACTTTTATGCACCAATTTTACAGCGGAAATACCTTTTTTTATCCCTTGTGAAGAAGAAAAACACAGATGACATTTAAAAATATATCTAAAATATAATATAATATAAAGTATGTTGTTACGTGTCAGTTCACGGCACTGCTACTGGACGAGACGGTGGATCATTACTCTTCACTTCTGTGCTTCTGTCAGCTTTGTTTGGCGCAGCTCTGTGCTGCCTTCAGGGAAACGGGACATCAGAGCATCATCTTAAGCAGCGTCCTGTTGTGTTCTTTAACCCCCCAGTGTAGCACACGTAGACTTTATATTTCCCAGTAACAGTTTTTTGCAAGGGGTAAGCCTTTCTCCACAACGGGTAGCTCCTATGGCGTCATTTTGTTACTAACAAGCCTTCACCCGCCGTTAGCATTCCATTGACAGTGAATAACTTTACATCTGAAGCGTTTAAAGACTCTATTTGTCCGTTGTTTATTTCTAAAGAAACACGACAATGTATAAAAGGCTCCATTACCTTGTAGCCAGTGTTGGGGAGTAACGGAATACATGTAACGGCGTTACGTATTCAGAATACAAATTATGAGTAACTGTATTTCGTTACAGTTACAATTTAAATAGTTGGTATTTAGAATACAGTTACATTGTTGAAATCAATGGATTACATGACGTTACTTCTCTGTTTCACGAGTTTATTCACTCTGAATAAAAGACAACTCTATCACATTTTCCAGAAGCCCCGATATGAAATCGAAAAAATTAGCTCCGTGATCAGTCACAATGGAGTCGGAACCGGCACGACAGAGCCAGGGCAGGAATAAGTTTCTATCTTGGAAATTCAAACAGCATTTCACATTAAAGAACGAACAGGGAGAATTAAATATAGCTAACTGTGATGTACAGCCTCTGCTTGCCAGCAACCAACCTCCTTTCAGTGTCCAAATTACTCCACCTCCAACCTGAAGAAGCATCTTAAAGTAAGTTATTTTTTTAATTAGCAAAGGGTAGTCGTCTGCTGTAGTTTTACTGGTCACCTTGCTATTTTTACATTGACGTGGGATTTTCCATTCTCCTATACATATACGTGCTGATTTACTAGCTCCAGAGCCTTTAAAGACTGACAGCCCCGTTTGACATGATAACTAACGTTAGCTAAAATTAGCTTGTGGTAGCTTAGACCGCGGTTAGATTTCTGTAGTATGCAGTTCGGGACTACCAATACAATAATCTATCTTCTTGTTCAGGTACACATTCAGCTAGCTGGAATAAAAAGAACCAACCATAATATGCCTGTTTAGTAAGCTGGATGTGATGGCCGCATTCCTACACTTATAAAACGCAATTCAATGTAGAAGTAATCCTGAAGTAATCCAAGTATTCAGAATACGTTACTCAGATTGAGTAACGTAACGGAATACGTTACAAATTACATTTGTGGGCATGTATTCTGTATTCTGTAACGAAATACGTTTTGAAAGTATCCTTCCCAACACTGCTTGTAGCTCACGTTATGGCTCCGTAGCAGACGCTTTTATAAAAATAGGCTAACGATTGGGTCATAACCATGAGACTTACTGTCACACAGTAGAGGAATTACCGTATAGTACAGGAGAAGCTCACAGGCAGTTTGGACTTCCATTAGCTGTTTAGGTTTAACACACACACACACGTCAATTGAGAAAAACTACATCATAAAACTAACATCAACAGAGATGTAAGTGGAAAGAATACCAGATATTATCCTCTGCCACCACAGCCCCAAACAATTACAATGGAAATGTAACTAAACTGGAAAGCAGCACAATTCCCTTTGATTGATTGATTCACAGTTCAACAGAAAGCTGGTAATCACTTTTAGCTTAATACACCAACATGCTACAGCATCTGTTAGCTTTATAACCAACAGGCTACAGCATCTGTTAGCTTTATAACCAACAGGCTACAGCATCGGTTAGCTTTATAACCAACAGGCTACAGCATCTGTTAGCTTTATAACCAACAGGCTACAGCATCGGTTAGCTTTATAACCAACAGGCTACAGCATCGGTTAGTTTTATAACCAACAGGCTACAGCATCTGTTAGCTTTATAACCAACAGGCTACAGCATCGGTTAGCTTTAAAACCAACAGGCTACAGCATCTGTTAGCTTTATAACCAACAGGCTACAGCATCGGTTAGCTTTAAAACCAACAGGCTACAGCATCTGTTAGCTTTATAACCAACAGGCTACAGCATCTGTTAGCTTTATAACCAACAGGCTACAGCATCTGTTAGCTTTATAACCAACAGGCTACAGCATCGGTTAGCTTTATAACCAACAGGCTACAGCATCTGTTAGCTTTATAACCAACAGGCTACAGCATCGGTTAGCTTTAAAACCAACAGGCTACAGCATCAGTTAGCTTTATAACCAACAGGCTACAGCATCTGTTAGCTTTATAACCAACAGGCTACAGCATCTGTTAGCGTTATAACCAACAGGCTACAGCATCAGTTAGCTTTATAACCAACAGGCTACAGCATCTGTTAGCGTTATAACCAACAGGCTACAGCATCTGTTATCTTTATAACCAACAGGCTACAGCATCTGTTACATTCTACATTCAGTGGAGTAACTAAAGTAACTAGTAACTAAAGCTGTAACAGATGAATGTAGCGGAGTAACTAAAGTAACTAGTAACTAAAGCTGTAACAGATGAATGTAGCGGAGTAACTAAAGTAACTAGTAACTAAAGCTGTAACAGATGAATGTAGCAGAGTAACTAAAGTAACTAGTAGCTAAAGCTGTAACAGATGAATGTAGCAGAGTAACTAAAGTAACTAGTAACTAAAGCTGTAACAGATTAATGTAGTGGAGTAACTAAAGTAACTAGTAACTAAAGCTGTAACAGATGAATGTAGCAGAGTAACTAAAGTAACTAGTAGCTAAAGCTGTAACAGATGAATGTAGCGGAGTAACTAAAGTAACTAGCAACTAAAGCTGTAACTGATGAATGTAGCGGAGTAACTAAAGTAACTAGTAACTAAAGCTGGAACAGATGAATGTAGTTGAGTAATAAGTCCAATATTTCTCTCTGAAATGTAGCACAGTAGAAGTAGAAAGTGGCATGAAAAGAAAAGACTCAAGTAAAGTACAAGTACCTCAACTTTTGGACTCAAGTACAGTCCTGGAGTACATTCCATCACTGATAATTACTGAGACACTAATCTGTGAATAAAAGAAAAAAAGAAAAAGAAAAAAAAAAAACACAGCAGCAGCACATAACACTGTTACTAACAACAACAATGAAACAGCAGCACAACATAGGCTACATATTGTTGCATAATCATCCCATCTTTAGTATTTTTTCTTTCTTGATTTTCACCACCGAAACCACCCTCTTTAAAACCTCGGTCCAAGATTAGCATTCATTGTCAACTCCTTTTTTTAGTTCTAAATCTCTCCGCCCAGCGTCAGCCCAGCGGCAAACATAAGCAAGCGTTGCCTATCTGTGGCACTCGGATCCCTCATGTCCAGCTATGCGTACGGCTGCATTTTTTAAAGTCACCTGAATATCACCGTTCCCAAATAATATGCGCGACACAACACGATGCCTTTTGAGGGGGAATACAACAGCCATTCTCTTGGCTGCGATTTACCATTTGCCAGTTTCCTTTTAAACAGGGTTTTGGAAAACCAGCCTACCTCTTTTGGTGTTTATGTTGTCTTTCTGAGGCAGCAACATCTGCGTCTTTGTTCGGGCAACTTTTAGGTTCCGTTTTAATCCAATATGCCCTCATGTATTCATCAATTTCATCCCAACATGCAGTATCCGAGCTATAGGTAGCAGGATTTTTCGGCCTCTTTTTGTTCCTCCGCAGCAACAGGTGGAGGGGGGGCGGGATTCCCTCCATCTTTGCCGGGGGCGCGGCTGACCCATGAGCAGGTGAACTGTCCGTGCGTTCATGGACATCGGAAAATCGTTTTTCCCAGTGAAAACGTCACCATTAACTTCCTGTGGGAACCAGAGGAGGGGAACTGGGGCTGGATTTAGATACCCGAGTTCCCCAGTTGGTGACGCGTTGTTGACAACTGACGTTTGATGGAGGCGACTTTGGTTCACTGAACATATTTCAATGATAATAAACTGTTTATTGTGGACAAATGCCTCTCCTAAGAAACATACACAGACATAACATGTTTAAAATTATTCATAAATAGGTCCAAGTATAAAAATACAACCTTATCCGTGTCCTTTCCCGTTGGTTGTCCTACAGATAACCCAAACACACACCTGTCCATGTGCTGTTTGGATGCTCGCATTAAAAAAACAGCAACAGATCTTCTGTTTTTGTGGCCTCCATGTTTTCACCACCTGATGCTCTCGGCTACGGCCAACCGTTGGTGGCAGACATGCAACAAGTTGTTATGCCAAACGCCCAATATAACAGAAGAAGAAGAACACACATCTCGACCATGTGAACGCTGGCAGTCATAAGGCTCGTTCGAGATGAGCCAGATCTGCGCAGAATCGATCACCGGCGATCGGCGCCCAATGCATGCCGGTTAGATTTGTGTCCGACTTGATCCCGACTTGCTCTGACGTCATGCACACGTGGGCAACGATAACCTCACGAGACCAAGGCGGCCGCAGTTCTGAGATGCAGGTAGAGCAGTTGCTTTTCACCATAGACAGCATATAATGGACCAACAGAGCCCGTTGCTCTGGACGGAGACCAGTGAAGGCTATTAGAAGCACTTTTCCGGTGATCTCTTCCCTTACTGCGCAGCCTCCAACTGACAGAGACAACGTAAGTAGGCTCGTTGGAGATGAACTGCGCCTCGCCTGTAAAGTAGACGAGAGCAGGCGGCAGCAGCGGGAGGCGGGGACAAAAGTCCACTCTCAAGTCGGACAGTTTTCCAGCCGATTCAAGGAGCATTCAAGCTGAACAGGAAGTGACATAAACACTGTAGTCCGAATTCTGATTTAATAAAATGTTATCAGACCCATACATCAGCTCCTACACAGTCTCCAGTTGATTTTATTATGACAGAGTAGCTGTCAGAATGCTCTACATGTGATCTGTTGCTGATTTTAATTAACAACACACTGTAGATGATCTGTAATCTGAACAGATTTAGTCTCTCTGACTTCTAAACGTAACTATCAGCCTCACAACATGTGTTATGTACAGAAAAAGCCTTTAAATCAGACTAATAGCAGTTAAAATCCCTCCGATTCAAAATCAATACAAAAGTTTATATAAAACGTCATCATGTTGAGTCGATTCTGAACCAATCAGCTGTTAGATCAGCTGAGAGGGCGGCGTTTCCCAGCATGCACTGGGTCCACCTGCGTCTGCCTGGCTCTTGCAGTCGGTGAAAAGCAACTGCGCTACCTGTGTCTCAGAACTGCGGCCTCCTTGGTCTCGGGAGATTATCGTTGCCCACGTGTGCATGACGTCAGAGCAAGTCGGGATCAAGTCGGACACAAATCTAACCGGCATGCATTGGGCGCCGATCGCCGGCGATCGATTCTGCGCAGATCTGGCTCATCTCCAACGAGCCTATTGTGACGTGAGCAACCTGTCTGAAAGTGTGAAGTCTTCTGGTAGCTGTGCCAAGAGAAATCTCAATCATTTCCAATCTTACAGAGACGGAGAGTGTAGGTATATGTAAGGAGATAACATAGACACAGGCTAATTATTGATCACTAACATGCTAGTTAACATTAGTAATTAAACCTAAACAGCTAACGGAAGTCCAAACTGCCTGCGAGCTTCTCCTGTACTATACGGTAATTCCTCTACTGTGCGACAGTAAGTCGCGTGGTTATGACCCAATCGTTAGCCTATTTTTATAAAAGCGTCTGCTACGGAGCCATAACGTGAGCTACAAGGTAATGGAGCCTTTTATACATTGTTGTGTTTCTTTAGAAATAAACAATGGACAAATAGAGTCTTTAAACGTTTCAGATGTAAAGTTATTCACTGCCAAGTGACGTAAAAAAAAAAAATAAGTGTAATGCTAACAAGAGGTGATACCTTCGTAGCAACAAAATGGCGCCATCGGAGGTTCAAGTTCTGGAGCGAAGCTTACCCCCTTGCTTTTCACCAAGTGCAAGAGCCAGGCGGACGCAGGCGGACCCAGTGCATGCTGGGAAACGCCGGTCTCTCAGCTGATCGAACAGCTGATTGGTTCAGAATCGACTCAACATGATGACGTTTTATATAAACTTTTGTATTGATTTTGAATCAGAGGGATTTTAACTGCTATTTGTCTGATTTAAAGGCTTATTCTGTACATAACACATGTTGTGTGGCTGATAGTTACGTTTAGAAGTCAGAGAGACTAAATCTGTTCAGATTACAGATCATCTACAGTGTGTTGTTAATTAAAATCAGCAACAGATCACATGTAGAGCATTCTGACAGCTACTCTGTCATAATAAAAACAACTGGAGACTGTGTAGGAGCTGATGTATGGGTCTGATAACATTTTATTAAATCGGAATCGGACCAAAGTGTTTATGTCACTTCCTGTTCAGCCTGAATGCTGCTGGAATCGGCTGGAAAACTGTCCGACTTGAGAGCGGACTTTTGTCACCGCCCCCGGCTGCTGCCGCCTGCTCTCGTATACTTTACAGGCGAGGCGCAGTTCATCTCCAACAAGCCTATAAAAACAACGTAACCAGGGGGGCGGTGCCTGTTATTCCCAGGTGACATGAACGCGCCATGTGTCTGCAGCATGGTGCTTAGGGTGGCTGGAGTCTCTGACCCGGCCCCTCTGTCTCAGACTCCCAACTATGATTGGATAGATGTGACCCAATCTATCCAATCACCTGCTTGTTTTTTTTAAATGTTTGTTATGGGCCAATTAGGGTCTGTTTTTTGTCCGCGCTGAAGTAAATTTAAAATACCTTAATAATAAATTGTTTAGCCAATGGCCAATGCACACATGGGGCCCCTAGGCTGCAGCCGCAAGCCTGTGCATTAATCTGCACCTGACCAGGGCCTCTCTTAAAGGGGTGATAGAATGATTATATAGAGTATTTCACACTGTTCCTTATGGTCTCCTAATGGGGTATGTAACATTGGTTGGGCTGAAAATGGCCTGGTTGATATTTTATTGGCCCTTATGCATCCCTGTGTTTTGGCTCTATTTGAAACAAGAGCTTTTCTTCCAAATATGGTATGCTCGTGAATATTTAGATGAGCTGCGCGCTGATTGGTTGAGCGAATTGCCATAGGCAGACATTAGAGATGCGTGCTGATTGGTTGAGCGAATCCCCAATACACAACCATTAGAGAAGCAACAGAATCTCATATTCCAGACACTGCAATGTTTCATTACCAAATTCACTACTGAGACTTTTTTATGTGAGAAATCAACTATATAAAGCTCAAATATGGCCGTTTTACGAAAATTGATGGCTAATTGCAAATATGGTAAGACTGTGTGTCGGACTTCAGCGGCGGTGCTGCTGCCTCCCCGCCCGGCCTGCCTTCCTTCACAGACCCCGGCCTGCTGTGAGCTCCGTTAGGCTGGCAGCCCTGACAGAGCTCCAGGGCCTGCAGCTCCCCTCTTCCTGCTAGCTAAATGGCCCGTTGTGTGAGAGTGAGAGCGCGGTCAGAGAGCTTGTTACACCAGCAATCTCTTACCACATGTTACACACAATGTCATGCCACTTAGCTATACAACATATACCTAAATGTCTTATAAAGCTTACAACGGTGTCCGATTTCAAGTTAATTAATATTTGTGAAGTTTAGCTAGTTGTTTCGTTAGCTGCGACAGTCCCTACAATCCTATGTGTACAAGATTGCGGCTAGTTAGCTAGCTTCATTTTCGGTCGTAATTCGAGTATATTTACAGTTTGAATTTCGTCACGCCAGTTATACAACATTTACTAACTGTTTTACAAAGCTAACAACGGTGTCCGATTTCAAGTTAATGAATATTTGTGAGCTGTAAGGGTTTCGTTAGCTGCAACTGTCCCTACAATCCTATGTGTACAGATTGCGGCTAGTTAGCTTCATTTTTTGTCGTAATTCGAGTATATTTACAGTTTGAATTTCGTCCCGCCACTTAGCTACACATCTAACTAAATGTCTTATAAAGCTAACAACGGTGTCCGATTTCAAGTTAATGAATATTTGTGAGCTGTAAGGGTTTCGTTAGCTGCGACAGTCCCTACAATCCTATGTGTACAAGATTGCGGCTAGTAAGCTAGCTTCATTTTTTGTCGTAATTCGAGTATATTTACAGTTTGAATTTTGTCACGCCACTTACACATCTAACTAAATGTTTTATAAAGCTAACAACGGTGTCCGATTTCAAGTTAATGAATATTTGTGAGCTGTAAGGGTTTCGTTAGCTGCGACTGTCCCTTCAATCCTAGCTGTGTGTAGCTACAAATCACGGATAGTTAAATTCATTTTCGGCTTAATTACGAGTATGTTTACAGTTTGAATTTCGTCAAGCCAGTTATACAACATCTAACTAAATGTTTTATAAAGCTAACAACGGTGTCCGATTTCAAGTTAATGAATTTTTGTGAATTCCAGAGGAATTCTAAGAAGAGGCTGGTAGCTAGCCTCCTCTAGCTATAGCTCCATCCAGCCGCAGGCTCTATCAATGAGACTCGCGAACAAGAGGCGTGTATTTCACCGATCGTTTGTTTAAATAACTCAACACATTATAATTACACACATTATAAGATTAACTGGAACCTGTGGTAAGAGATTGCTGGCGTAACAAGCTCTCTGACCGCGCTCTCACTCACACACACCTGGCATTAGGAAGAGGGGAGCTGCAGGCCCTGGAGCTCTGTCAGAGCACCGGCGTGTAGTAGTCCATTATCCAAAAACCGGTGACTTTGCGCGGGTATGGAGTGCTGTGGACTGCCAGTCGTGACGGAGCTCCAAGTACCTCAGAGCAGGCCGGGGTGTGTGAAGGAAGGCAGGCTGGGCGGCGAGGCAGCAACACAGGCAGCACCGGCGCTGAACTCCGACACACAGTATGACAAAATTTGTAATTAGTCATCCATTTTCGTAAAACGGCCCATATTTAAGCTTTACATAGTTGATTTCTCGCATAAAAAAAGTTTCAGAAGTGAATTTTGTAATGGAATAGCAGAGATCTGCGCGACCTAGATTCAGAAGACTACCTGATCTCAGGTCAGTTGTGTAGCCTATGTAAATGTTCTACCTGATCTCAGGTCAGTTGTGTAGCCTATGTAAATGTTCTACCTGATCTCAGGTCAGTTGTGTAGCCTATGTAAATGTTGGGGCTGACAAAGGTTACGGTTTTTGGGAGGTTGACGTCAACTTCCAGCTTTGTTGAGATTCGCCCGTTTTCAGTGGCAGTTTCAAAATATGAGATTTTCATAGTAAAGGGGTGTCAGTGGGACTTTGAGCTTCTATGTATGTCCTTTTTACCCACCGAACTGTCGTTATTCAACTATGACAGGGTAAAATCGGTTTTGCATTCTATCACCCCTTTAAGTGGAATGCAGCCATCATTATTTTTTATTTTTTATTTATTAAAGAACATAGGTACATCACTAGTATGTACTTATACAAGAAGTCAATACCAGAGGTGCATATACAGAGAAAACTATATGTAGAAAATATATCAAAAAGTAGAAAAGAAAAGTGTAGTACATATTAAGTCAAATGTATCACCGGTACATGAGAAATCTTTCAAACACACTTCCAGTCTTAATTGCCTTCTTATTTTTAATGTCTCTTATAGGTTTGCCGTATTGGTGCAGTTCTTGAAAGAAGTGTTCAAAGCTTGGTTTGGAGTCGGCCCATTTCTTCTTGTGATGTAGAATTTACCCAATAACAAGATTAATTGAACAAAATAAACAACATCACTGTCCAACGCATTGCCTTCAAACCAAATATAAATATCTTCATCCTTAAGTTGAATTGATTGCCCAGTGATCAGTCTTATTAGAGGTTGAACATCTACCCAAAATATTTTAGTATACATACAGTGAAAGAACAGATGACAGATTGTTTCTTCTTCTAGTTCACAGAAAGTACAAGAATATTCAATATCAAGTTTAAATCTC
This sequence comes from Perca schrenkii, assembly GCA_025617405.1. Taxonomy (NCBI): domain Eukaryota; kingdom Metazoa; phylum Chordata; class Actinopteri; order Perciformes; family Percidae; genus Perca; species Perca schrenkii. The sequence continues at coordinate 55,581 of JABUOV010000237.1, forward strand.
TTTGATGTCCTTTTTACTGGCTATATTTTAGATGTAAGATTTTCAAAAGAACCTCTTTCACTTTGTTATTAAGACAGGATTTGTCACCCATTAAGCAGATTTTTTGCCAGTTTGTTTCTCCAGAGACTGAAGGGTTTTGAACACAGCTGTGCTGTTCCTACTCTGACATGTCAACATGTCTGCCGTGGAAAAGGTCCATAGCTAATGAATTGGTCCCAACAACCAGGAGAGAGACAGTCGTAGGCTACTCATAACACCATCGTCTTGGCCACAGCTACGAAGCTCTATATTCAAAAATTACAAAAGCCAGGTCTATTTCACTTTTTCCTGAGCTTTTAACTGCATCTCGGGTCTTCATCAGCAGATAGAGATTGCCCAGTCGTCATGGCGATGTTAAAAGTTGTCAAAATATAGGTCGGAAATTGACTTCCAGGCTAAATTTGTTTAGTTTTGTGGCAGTAATTAACCTAGCGTGCCGTTTGGTTTTCAAACGTTACCCACAAGTTCAAACACACCCAGAACACCAAAATGTTACATCACTTAGTCCATAACTGCTGTCATTCCAGGCTAGATGAAGCAGAAGTGTAAAAGTGAAAGTAAAAAGAAGAACCAGGCAAACGTTGTGAGTTAATTAACATTAATGTTTTAAAAACTACTTGCAGCTTCAGTTGTTTGATTATTTATTTGATTAGGACAATGCACATTAATTAACATTTCTGTAGTTAGCCAGTCGGCTAATTTTCAACTGTAGTCCTAGTTGCGTTACATACATGTCTTTATGGTGGGAGAAAGACAGAGCACCGAGTGCCTCTCAACAGAACTGCTTTCTTTAGGGATTCTGCTTCAGTATCTGTGCACTTTTGGAAACAGAGAAAGTTTCAAATGCATATGATACATTTCTATATTTGGTCCTCAGTCTGAACCAGTCTGAAGTTGTGTAGGGGAGGAAGGGGGGGGCACATCCTCCTCAAATCTACCTACGCCCATTTAACTGTCAAACTCATTATTTTTTTATTCATTTTTAGAAAATGCACCCACAATATTTATGCTATTGAAATATGAGGATTTAAAATAAGAAGGCTGAGTTAAAAAAATCGCTGAAGTTTCCCTTTAAAATGAAGATACCAGATACAGATATTTTATGATTAGGCTAAAACGCTGAAATGGTAAAACTCACCTCAGTTGGTGTCAGACAAGAGGAAAGATATTAGTGTTTTCACGCCTCTCCTCACATTAATATTAATAACATTTCAGAGATCCTGCAGGCAGCACAGTTCTTCATCCAAACATCAGAGAACGAAGGAAGGAACGGCTTTCTATACAGTTCAATCATAAAAATTAAGGATGCCGTTTGCAACAAATATTCAGAACTAAGTTCTTATTGGCATGTGTGAAGAAAAGGTTTAGAGAAAGGGTTAGGCACATTAAGCACAAAGTTGTGAACCATATCAGTACGGATCCCTCTGAACAATTACAGAACTAATGCCTGGCTCAGACTACAGGAGTTTGAGGCCAATTTATGCCCGATTTACCCCTCCCGAGAATCTGAGAAAAAATCTTGTCGAGGACCTCGATCAGATTATCTGGTAATGTGAGGCGTTCACAGATCAGATTATTTTGTAATGTGAGGCGTTCACAGATCAGATTATCTGGTAATGTGAGGCGTTCACAGGTCAGATTATCTGGTAATGTGAGGCGTTCACAGGTCAGATTATCTGGTAATGTGAGGCGTTCACAGGTCAGATTATCTGGTAATGTGAGGCGTTCACAGGTCAGATTATCTGGTAATGTGAGGCGTTCACAGATCAGATTATCTGGTAATGTGAGGCGTTCACAGGTCAGATTATCTGGTAATGTGAGGCGTTCACAGATCAGATTATCTGGTAATGTGAGGCGTTCACAGGTCAGATTATCTGGTAATGTGAGGCGTTCACAGATTGAATCTTGCACCTCCCGATCTGCTCGCAGACACATCGGGGCCGTCCCGATAATATCAAACAGGTTTGATATCTAAGATTATAATCGGGCGTGAAACGACTATGATTACGTCAGTACTTCCACAATAGCCAATGAGAGACAGGTCTGCAAGGAGACAGAAGTGACGGAAACTTTTGAAAATGTCAGCGAAAGCAGCTGTAGTACGGGTCCTGGTGGACAACTGAGTTGGAAGATGGTGGAGATGTGGCAACAGCACCAGTGCCTGTTTAATGTCTCATCAAAAGAATATCATAATCAGAATGATAAAGAGAAGAGCTGGGGAGAGATCGCTTCAGATCTGGACCTACCGGGTACAAAGTTACTAGCTCACTAGCTAGCAAATGTAAACATTAGATCTAGGTCAGTGATCATCTACATTCAGGTCTAACAAAAGATGCATTGCACATACCGTATTTTTCGGACTATAAATCGCTCCGGAGTATAAATCACACAGAACAACTAGCAGGGCGTACAGACGTAACTGCACCGTTGACCAGCCCCTCCCGGCAGCACATTGTTCAAGCCCCCACCTGTGGACTCGTTCCTCCAGCTCTGGCCGTCTTGCTTTCAGTCCGCGATTAGCCGATTTCTTCATTGCAGTAAGAGTCACCTTTTCTCCAGTCTCCCTCACAAGTTTCTCCCTCATTTCAAACGTTCTTTCTGCTGCTCGATTACTGTTTTCGGCTGCATATTTTACTACCTGCAGTTTGTTATCTCTTTTCTTTCTCAGTTGTCTTTATGAGCAGCATATAGTTGTCACAAGCCTAGAGCGCCCTCTCGAGGCTGTAGACGGTAATGTTTCAGTATGAATTAACATGTTCAATTATATATATTTTGATATATAAGTCACAGGACCAGCCAAAGTAGGAAAAAAAGTGTGACTTATAGTCCGGAAAATACGATAGTTTGTTTGAATATTATCGTCCACGCTCGTTTTATTTTCTTTTGTTTTTTATTGGTACAAAGGATAAGTATTACTACAGCAAGTTGCCTTGACACAGTATCCATTTTGTTTACATGCGCTTGCCATTGACATATATACAATGGACAATAGACCCCGTTGCTCTGGACGGAGACCAGTGAAGGATATTAGAAGCACTTTTCCGGTGATCTCTTGCTTTACTGAGCAGCCTCCAACTGACAGAGACAACGTAAATGTGACGTGAGCAACGTGTCTGAAAGTTGTAAGTCTTCTGGTAGCTGTGCCAAGAGAAATCTCAATCATTCCCAATCTTACAGAGACGGAGAGTGTAGGTAGGCTATATGTAAGGAGATAACATAAGCACAGGCTAATTATTGCTAACTAACATGCTAGTTAACATTAGTAATTAAACCTAAACAGCTAACGTAAGTCCAAACTGCCTGTGAGCTTCTCCTGTACTATACGGTAATTCCTCTACTGTGGGACAGTAAGTCACTTGGTTATGACCCAATCGTTAGCCTATTTTTATAAAAGCGTCTGCTACGGAGCCATAACGTGAGGTACAAGGTAATGGAGCCTTTTATACATTGTCGTGTTTCTTTAGAAATAAACAACGGACAAATAGAGTGTTTAAATGCTTCAGATGCAAAGTTATTCGCAGTCAAGTGACGTAAAAAAAAAATGGCGGTCAGTGTAATGCTAACAAGAGGTGATACCTTTGTAGCAACAAAATGGCGCCATCGAAGGTTCGCGTTCTGAAGCGAAGCTTACCCCCTTGGCAATCACTTCATATGTAAGAACTAAACATAGCAACAGAAGATTTTATTATGAATTTATATACATTTAAAAATAGAAGAATATAAAATAGAATAGAATAGGACAAAAGTAAAGTTATTCCTATTGGGCATAATAAAGCTGATCAAAAACAATATAAAACATATGTTGGCATATATGAAAGGTCAAATGGGCTTTACATGCAACACTTATGGATAATCATTTATGATCTAGCATGTTTTCATTTACATAAAATGATTACGTTAAACAGACTCATTACATGCTCTCTATGTTGGATAAAAACATTACATGAGAACATTAATTAATTTCTTACATCATAAATAATCTATTAAATTTTCTTTGTCATTCAACATGATTTCTTACTAACTTAAGAGTAAAATTAAGGGCAAAAGCTCTGATAAATATATGCGGAAAAATCGTTTTAGAAAGCCCCAACAGAGACATAGCATTACATTATTAATGCCCCATTGTTATTGTATAAAACATGTCTTTAGATAGACAGTATGTTTGGTCTAAAAATGGATTTCATTATAACAATCACTTCATTTCCTTGAGCTCATCAACTAGATACCACTCCTTTTTCTCAAGGATGTTGTAGAATTTATCTTTGCACCTTCTTCCACCAGCTTTCAGAGGACCAGAGTAGAGCTCCCTCATCTTCTCCTGACTGGTAGGCAGAACCCTGATTTTATCATATGTCTCTTGTTGGAGGATATCCTCCTCGAGGAGCTCATCCAAAATGACTGCGGTGTTGCTCACTTTGTCGATCAGCTTGGTTCTATGTTGATCCACAAAGTGCTTGCCTGAGTACAAAGGGAAAACAGGACTCTCCAATGACGATGACATGAAGCCAACTTAAAACATATCTAAGAAAAGGACTTAACATTCTGTAACAGTGATTTCATAGCTCAGTTTTTTGTGTTTTGCATTCATTGAAGCATTGTAACTGCATGGGGGGGGGGGGGGGTCCCAGGATGAGTATGAGTACTGTTGTTACAGCTAATGTGGATAAAATGAAATCCAAACAGCTGTGTTTTAGACAGAAGAAAACATTTTTAAATAGTGGATTCATAATTTTAGATTCAAACTACATCTAAAAGAGTAAAGTCTTCATCTTACAGTTATGAAATGAAGTATTCTCCAAATGCTATTCGGTAAAACTCATACATCTTAACTATTTATGACGAAATTTCTGGAGTGGCTTTCTTGCCAAAAGTGAGATGAGATAATCAATACCTCCTCATGTCTGTACACTAAATAAGATGTTAGGAGACATTTGGCACAGTTTAGCATAATGACTAGAAGCACATAAGAAAAGTTAGCCTGCCCAAAGTTTGGTTTTTCTGTATCAATTAAACAAACAAGATATAACGTGTTAATTAGCGAGCTTTAGCGTTATGAGGCAGGTCGTTTTTTCTTTGGAAAGAGCCAGGCAATGTCCCTTTGTTTTCCGTCTTTATGCTAAGCTAAGCTACACTAACCTAGCTGGCTGGCTCTAGCTCTATTCTTAATGCAGACATTAAAGTGGTATTGATTGAAGTTTCAAACAATTTATTGAAATTCCATAACACCATGCAGCACTTATCTATTCATTACTGTTGAGCCTGTACTCTGTTAAGAACAAGTTTGGTCTATTCTAATCATCCAACACAACCTGTGCACCCACCGTTGGCCATGGTATTCACATCAGTTGCTCCAGCTGAGGGTGTTGCAGCTTAATCAAATATAGGGAAAATTAATATTGCATAATACTGGACCGGTATGGTGTTTAAGCACACCACTGCATACCATACTACTACTACTACTACTGCAAACAAAAAGCTTTCTTTCAGTGTAAAAATAGAAGACTAAAATAGGTCCATACTTTGTCTACCTTGTGCAGTGTAAGACTCGTTTTTCCAGTCGTATGCTCAGTATTTCCCTAACACATGGATTTTTGCTAAGACCTTACTATTTACATCACTGATTCTAGACCTAGACTCTTCTATCCTAAACTCTTCTAACCTAGACTCTTCTAACCTATACTCTTATATCCTAAACTATTCTAACCTAGACTCTTCTATCCTAAACTCTTCTAACCTATACTCTTCTAACCTAGACTCTTCTAACCTAGACTCTTCTAACGTAGACTCTTCTATCCTATACTCTTCTAACCTATACTCTTCTATCCTAAACTCTTCTAACCTATCCTCTTCTAACCTAGACTCTTCTAACCTATACTCTTCTATCCTAAACTCTTCTAACCTATACTCTTCTAACCTAGACTCTTCTAACCTAGACTCTTCTAACCTATACTCTTCTATCCTAAACTCTTCTAACCTATCCTCTTCTAACCGAGACTCTTCTAACCTAGACTCTTCTAACCTATACTCTTCTATCCTAAACTCTTCTAACCTATACTCTTCTAACCTAGACTCTTCTAACCTAGACTCTTCTATCCTAAACTCTTCTAACCTAGACTCTTCTATCCTAAACTCTTCTAACCTATACTCTTCTAACCTAGACTCTTCTAACCTAGACTCTTCTAACCTAGACTCTTCTATCCTAAACTCTTCTAACCTAGACTCTTCTAACCTAGACTCTTCTATCCTAAAACTCTTCTAACCTATCCTCTTCTAACTGAGACTCTTCTAACCTAGACTCTTCTAACCTATACTCTTCTATCCTAAACTCTTCTAACCTAGACTCTTCTAACCTAGACTCTTCTAACCTAGACTCTTCTAACCTAGACTCTTCTAACCTAGACTCTTCTAACCTATACTCTTCTAACCTATACTCTTCTAACCTAGACTCTTCTAACCTAGACTCTTCTAACCTAGACTCTTCTAACCTAGACTCTTCTAACCCATACTCTTCTAAACTATACTCTTCTATCCTAAACTCTTCTAACCTGGACTCTTCTAACATAGACTCTTCTAACCTAGACTCTTCTAACATAGACCCTTCTAACCTAGACTCTTCTAACCTACACTGTAAAAACAAAACACGTAAAAAACGGTAAAAAGTCTGGCAGCAAAGTTGCCAAACACTTACCGTCAAAATACAGTAAAAAACCTTACATTATTTTACAGGAAAATTCTTTTTTCAAATACAGAAATTTCCTGTAAATATTTTCTGTATTTTTAAAGTCTAACTATTGTAGAATTCAAACAAATTCTTGTTATAAAACATTTCTAGAATGTTAAACAAATGTATAAATCTTTATCAAAACTAAAAAATATTGCAAAAATACCTTAACATTGCATAATTTAAATGAAAACTGCTGTTTTCATACGGTTTTCTTTGGTAAATTCACAAGCTTATCCAACCCATCCACAAGAACTTCCTGTTAAAGTACAGATTTCTGGAT
>JABUOV010000238.1:0-52500 GCA_025617405.1 Perca schrenkii
GCCTTTGTGTTCTGTTTAATTAAGCATGAAAAAGATCAATAAATAATGATGATAAAGTTGTATTGATCATCACAGTTCTCCAGCTGTGAGCAGTGTGACAGAGTTGATCCACTGAGGTCATACTGTAGGTGTAGACTTCAGGGGGGATGCAGGGGATATGTCTCCCCCCAATATTTAGAAGACGTAGATTTGTCCCGAAAATAGATAAAAATACCCATTGAGGGGCCGCAAAACATGTAAGTAATAATAGAACTGTGTGTAAGTAAAGAACACAACAGGAAGTGAAAAATAAAGATAGATTCATGTAGATTTAAACTTTGGAGATCCTTCTCTAACAGATTAGCTGTTGAGATGAACATGATTCCTAAAAAATAACACATCCTGAAACACGTGTGATGTTTTGAATGTGAAGAAAGCTTTGAGCAATAAATCATTTCCTTTATATAAAGACATTTGCACCATAAATTGTTGCATCAAAATTCACCAGAATGCAGGAAATGAAGAGTTTGACAGACAATATTTTATGAAGCACGACTCCAGACCCCCCAGTTATAATGTGTCATCAATGCTGAAACCAAACCTCCACCCTTGACTGAGAGGCAGAACCATCATCAGATCCAGAGGTTCAGCAGCTGGATCTATAAAACAACATGTCTGCCCTCTGCTGGAGACCCTGAGCTAACACATCACAGTCTGTCTGTTGGCTTTTAAACAGTGTTGGGGAGTAACTAGTTACATGTAACAGAGTTAATAAAGGTAAATGTAATCTGTTACAGTTACTGAGAAAAATAAAATGTCTGGTTGAATTGCAGATTTAACTCAGATAACTTAAAATATTTATGATTACATTGACAGTTAGATGGGAATATTTTCTGTAAAAGGCTCGGCCATATGTTGAATAATATTAATTGAGTTCCTTTGCATGTTGTTCATGTGCACGTCGTCTTTTGCCATTTCCAGCCACAGCTGTTCAGTAAAGTCAGATGCTGTTATTCTGATGATTTGGATTGGTTTTCACCCATTTGACAGGTAAATCACCTCTCAAACTGTCTGAGATTTGCTATGATATGTATGGCCCGGAGATAAAATGGTTGCCCCACAACCACAAGGTTGGTGCATCAATACCAGGTGATTTGACCACATGTCAAAGTGTCCCTGAGCAAGACACTGAACCCCAAGTTGCTCCCTGGATGCATCCGGTTAAATTGAGCAGAAGCAGGGATATGTATGTGAGGGTAAATATTAATGATTGGTCCCTTTTAGAAAACAACAACAGGACTAGACACTGTTTTTGTGACAATATGTCTTTTATTTTTGAATGCTTAGTTGATTATATTATTATTATAGTAAAGGAAATCAGATGAATAAAGAACACAACACATAAGTTTTAAGAATAAAAAGGAACCAGTTCATTAAACCAGTGGTTTAGTTAATAGATATTATGAAGTGTTATTATGATCTCCTCTTGTATCACAAAAAGATCTGACAAAATATACACTTTTATTTTCTATCTGGACATTTTGGATAAAAAGATCATCACCAGTCATGTCTGATAGGTTTACCTTTGGACGGAGTCAGTCTAGCTGTTTCCAGTCATTATGCTAAGCTAAGCTAGCTGTTTCCCCCTGTGTCCAGTCTTTATGCTAAGCTAAAATAGCTGTTTCCAGTCTTTATGCTAAGCTAAACTAGCTGTGTCTGGCTGTTTCCAGTCTTTATGTTAAGCTAACATCTGCTTGAGGGAACTTCATATTTAGTGTACACACATGAGAGTTGTATTGATCTGAACAATAACTCTCATAGAAAAATCTAATTAGTGTGTTAATATTTTATCAGATGTGTGGGCGCTGTTCATAACAAATAATATTCAGTAAACTAAAATGGAAAAGATGTGTGAGTATTCAAAATTTTTCTGTATTTCATTTTGTGTTATTTAGTGTAGATTAAAAGTCCAATTACTGATTTTTTTGTCTAGCTCAGTGAGCCAGTTTCTGTCTAATTTTAAACCCAAATGTGAACTGTTCCCTAACTCTTCAGATAATAAACAAGTGGAAGTGAGTCATCTGTCAGCAGAGAGCTGTTTCTGTCTGCTGAACAAACTGAAAGTGAATCAATGATAGAGATTATAGATGAGCTGGAGAGGCATCATGATGGTGTGGTAGAGTTACACACACAGGTTCTGGGAGCACACGAAAGAAGCCTGGTAGGTACAACCCGCGTCGTTCCAGTTACCTGTAGAGAGTTTACAACCAATGTAAACGATTACATTTAATGTATAACTTTTATATTTAAGAATGCAACATACAAAAAGATGTTTTAAATGTATTGTTTACCTCTCCAGTTCATCATAAGACAGCTTTCCCCTCCACAACAGTTGTTAGGCTCCCCCGCACCCCAGCTTTTGTAGTTGAATTTGGATCCATCAGTCCACATCCACGTACCCTCCTGGAGGAGAAAGATCGGTTTAAAGTCAAAGTGAAATAAAGAGTTCTTGTTGTTGTAATACTCATTCAGGCCACAAGAAGATCCTCCTTATTTTCTACAACAATTCGAGAGACACAAGGCATTCTCATGAATGTGTCTGTACAACCTGTTCTCACTCCGAACTCGTAAAATAGGGGGGACGTTTGGGCAGCGTGTGTGTAGAACACACCAGGTAGAGCAGCAGCTACACAGCGTTTGAAGATGACGTAGCACTAAGAGGGACTACGGTAGCGAGTAGTATGAAAGCCCAAAATCTGCATAGTGAGGTTGGTTGGGGGGTGGATGGGCCAAACAACACAGGACTTTCACCCAGCAGAATGGGGATTGTGTACTGCGTGTCAAGTTTCCTAAACCCAACCGTCGCTTTCTTCTTTTCCTAAACCCAACCGTCCCGTTCTTATCCCGCCGTCCCGTTGTTGTCCCGCGTGTCATGGAAACGTAAGCCCACCCACAACCTTTTCCTTAACCTAACTGCGTCAAAAGTGAACACGTTTAGATATGCAAGTTTAGATATGCACGTTTAGATGTGACGCTAAAGGAGACTTTTAGCGTCAATAACAACACCAAAGGCACCTGACCAAGCGTCCGTATTTTACGCGATGGGAGGGAGAATGTGTTGGTCTGTATGATAGCGTATGAAAACGTATGCACAACACCCACTTCCTGGGTGAAAGTCTTGTGTTTTCTTCTTAACTCAGGATCTTCATGCTCTCATACAGCAGCAGTCAATGTGCTGCTGAGAGTAATAAATATGTTGAATACATACAGATTACAGAGCTTTACTTTTCACAGCTATACACACGAATGCTTCATAAGAACAGGCTGAGAGACGAGCGACATCACTTCCTGTGTTATGATAAAAGTCTCACCTTCACTGCGTCAAAGCCTCCGATCCAGGAAGTTGTCTGTGCACCGGTCACTTGGTGAATGAAGGCTTTGAGGAATCCATGTTCTGCATCAGAGTGGATGGAAGCCAGATTCCCACCAGCGGAGATGCAGAAGGTCTAATGGAGACAATATCATCAGTTTACAACGTTTAGAAAAAAAAACATAATCACATTATTAACAGGGCAATTTTACAGTCACAGGGAACATTGTAATACTTTTAATAAGTGGTGTGGAAGGAGTATTCAATGTAATGACAATTTATGCATAGAATCAGAGTTATCTCAAGACAGTTTACAGATAGAGTAGGTCTAGACCACACTCTAATTTCACGAACACCCAGCAATTCCAGTAATTCCCCCAAGAGGAAGCATTTAGTGCAACAGTGGCGAGGAAAAACTCCTCTTTTGGCAGAAACCTCGAGTGGTGAGGAAAATTTCTTTTTAGGGAGAAACCTGGGGCAGACCCAGGCTCTTGGTAGGCGGTTGGGGGTGTGATGAATAGTGGCAATTATAGTCACAATAAAGATAATGGAACTATGACTAGAAATAGTAGTTGTAATAGTTCATGGCATAGCAGGGCACTGCAGGGCGTTACAGGGTGTAGCAGGGCATAGCAGGGTGAAGCAAGGCACTGTAGGGCCTAGCAGGGTGTAGCAGGGCAGGAACACAGCGACAGCTGCAACCATGATTTAGGCAGTGTTTGGAATAACGCCGTTTAAAAGAACGGCGTTACGTAACAACGTTATTTTTTCAGTAACGGGGTAATCTAACTAATTACTTTTCCCGTCGTTACAACGCCGTTAACGTTACTGGACGTTAAATGCGGCGCGTTACTATGCACTGATTGAATAAACTGTGTAATCCGAACGCACCCCTGGCTCACAGCTAGTGAGGAGGTGGGTTAATAACGAGGTAAGCGATTATGATTGGCTAAGGCAGAGTCATGTTTCATGGTAGCCAATCAGAGCCAGTGTTTTTACACACACGGCAGCACACACGCAAGCTAAACAGAGACTCAATGAAGCAGCAGAGATGGCGAGTCAGGAGCAATCCGATGAAAAGTTGACGTTTTCAAGGTGGAGATATAAGCACTACTTCAAATTCATTGCGGTCAAAGGCAAGAACGTGCATGTAATCTGTACATTATGTCCAGGAACGAAGACTTTGTCGACATCCGTTGTAAGCAACTCTAATTTAATGAAGCATCTCACAACGACACGCATCTACAAAGCTAGTGGCCAAAAACACCGATACCTCCACCACAGATGATAGCTCGCCATCCTCTAGCAAAGAAGGACTCAGAGCAAAGTCCTCCAAGCAGCAAAAGCCTCACAACAAAAACCTATGACACAGGCTGAAGTCAACCGTATGATAGGCAGGTATGTTGTTAAAAGTTGGCCTATGTGTGTCATATAAGTTTATATGGAGCAACTTTTTTTTTAACAGTAACGCAAATAGTTACTTTCCCTGGTAACGAGTTACTTTTATTATAGAGTAATTCAGTTACTAACTCAGTTACTTTTTGGAACAAGTAGTGAGTAACTATAACTAATTACTTTTTTAAAGTAACGTTCCCAACACTGGATTTAGGTGCCACCCTATTCCAAGGAAAACTGCAAGGCGAAAAAACATCCTTTGCTGCAGTAAAAGTACTAATAACACACTGTAAAAATACTCTGTTACATTAATAGTCCTGCATTGAAAATGATACTTAAGTATGTAAGTATCATCAGTATCAATGGGTGTTCTCGGGAGTGTTTGATCTTTTTTTTATTTATTTTCACAGTCAAACAACCAACTGGACCAAACAGCAACCAAAAAAAAGAACAAAAACAGAAAGAGAGAGAGAAAGAGAAAAACAATACAACCCAAAAAACTAAACACAGGTGAAGAGCCGCCAGGTCAACGGAGTACAAGATTAGAACCTGCTGAGATCAAGGATTTAGCACAGCAGCAAACACACAAATCAGCCGTCTAGGTCTCATCAAGCAAAACCAAAAAAGGTTTCCACACCTTGAAGAAGCGCCCCTGTGAATTCCTCCTGCTAAAACGAATCAGTTCCATCCTAGCCATGGAACGCATTTCATTGAGCCACCTTCTAAAACATGGGGACAGTAGAGACTTCCAAATAAGTAATATTATTTTTTTAGCCGCAACCAAGCCTGTTCTAATAATTTGCTTCTGATGGGGAGGAAGGGCATCTGTACTGTCATAGCAACCAACCGTTTGGTTTTGGAGTAATGTAGTCTGTGTAAGACTTTACATTGAATCAATCTGTATCAAGAGCTAATGAAACAGCCCTGTATAGCGGACAAACCTTTCTCCCACAGTTCATCTGGAAGTGTAGCATCCAATTCTGTGGTCCAGGCCTCCCTGGGATGACCTGCTGCTACAGTTGTCGTAAAAGCAGTGACCAAACAGGAGATCAAATGCTTTGAATCAGGCTGAGAGAGGAGTCAATCTCAAAAAGTGTGACTTTGGTTTGGATGTGAATTCTGGGACACACTCCCGTACTAAAGGCCTGACTTGAAGGTAGCCATTAAAGTGTTGTTGGGGAAGGTGATGCTTGGTTTGGAGCTGTAGAAGAAATGAAGCAAATCTATTATCTATGTAAAAATCACCAATACAACACAGCCCTCTTTCCTTCCAGCCCAGAAACACTCTATCCATCAGTGCCGGCTTAAACAAGTAATTTTATATCAGTGTATACTGAGATTTTCACCAATCAAAGGGATTTTTTAATTTGATTCAAATTCCTCAGTGAGTTTCTGAGAATGAAGTTATGACCAACTAATTTATGGAAAAGCTGTGCTCCAGAAAGTCAGTTCTGTTCAGGAGGTTAGGAACTGACATTACTGGGTCATATAAACAAATTAATAAATCATCCGCATACAAATTCACAAGGCTTTCAACCTCACCAAATTTTACATCATGGATACCTGAGTGACCCCTGATTCCAAGAGGTTCCAAAGCAATATCAAACAGCCGGGGGATAGGGGATCGCCCTGTCTCACACCGTGATGCAGTTCAAAAGGCTGGGATTTGTCTGTGTTAGTCAAAATAGAAGATACAGGAATTAAATAATTAATTTTAACCCATTCTATAAAGGTCACTCCAAACCCAAAAAGTTTTAACGTCTCTAGCATGTAAGGCCTGATCTGATTGAATGACTTCTGGGCATCAAGAGATAAGATGGCAGCCTGTGTGCTGCCATCCTTCTCATGGACAGAACATAATGTATTCAAAAGCAGACAAACATTGCTAAATGAGAATCTACCCGGTATAAAACCATTCTGGTCAGGATGTACAATTGTTGAGATCTGCTTTGCTTGTTTTGTAGCCAGAACTTTGGTTATCACCTTTTGGTCAAAATTCAGAAGAGCGATTGGTCTGTAACTTGCAGGGTCGGTCTCTACTTTTCCCTTTTTTTTAAAGCAAACAAATATTCGCCACATAGAGTGAGCTGGGGAGCCTTTTTTTTCATTGAATCATTGAAACACCTTGTAAAATTAGCAGACAAAGCCATCTGGCCCTGCTGCTTTCCCAGGGGGAATGCTAAAATAGCTTCCAAAAGGTCACATTTAGAGATTGCGGCATCAATGTCATCTTTAGATATGGCACTTAGTTGTGGAATATTTAGGTTAGTGAAAAAACTGCCAAAATTAGTTTCAGTGGGCTTTACTTTGCTTGAATATAACTCCTTATAAACGTCTCCAAAGCTAGCATTTATCTGCTTCAGGTCAGTCACCAATGCACCTGATTTAGATTTAATCCTGTGGATAGCTTGACTAGCTTGTTCTCCTCTATGTTGACTTGCTAGTCATTTTTCTAGTTTATCACCCAGTTCAAAGTGTTTCTGTTTGAGCTTTCGTAATTGGCTGCTTACACATTTATTAAGGATAGTATTAAATTCATATTTTAATTTTAAGATCTTATGATAGTCAGATTGTAAAATGGTCAGAAATCAGAAGATTATGATAGGTGGAATTTGTAATGTTGGGTATCAATTCAGAAGAAATCAGAAAATAATCAATTCTAGGGTATGATTTTTTGGACATGAGAGAAGAGAAGAAAAATCTCCGTCAGCAGGATGCTGCAGTTGCCAAATATCAACCATGTTTCTTGTCTTAAAGGTGCACTATGAGTTCCTGCATGGTTTCAGAGCGATTTCATTCTTGTCTCAAAACGGAGGCATCTCTCCTTGATGCGCTAGCTGCCTGCCCCCTGAACACACCGTGAAAAAGCCTGGTCTCTGGAGAAAACACAGGGGTCGTAAACGTCAAACAAACACTAGGGGCACAGGCTGTGCACCAAAATACAACAAACCACGTTCCAGCCAGTCACCGACAAGATGGTTGGGGGAGGGGGTGGGGGTTAGTGACAGTTAGTCAGTTAGTCATGAAAGTTACGGAAAAATGGGGGGAGGGGCGAGCTTTCTCTGTTTTGTTTGGAATTTACTTGGAACGTCAACAGAAGTGAACATGCAGGAACTCATAGTGCACCTTTAATTAAATCATTTAAAAGTTGCACTGAAGCTATAGAAGGAAGTGGTTTTGTTGAAAGTCTGTCTAGGGTTGGGTCCAAGTAGCAGTTAAAATCACCTTGAATGATTACATTAGGGCTAGAAGCTGGTATCATATCAAAAGCTTTACGGAAAAAAAATCAGGATTGTCACTATTTGGGGCATAGATATTGAGCATTGTTACTGGAAAGCAGTTTATGTGACCTGAAATCATTAGGTATCTGCCATAGGGTTCTGCCGTCATAGAGTCAAGGCAAAATGCAATATTTTTAAAAAATGTAATAGCAACCCCCCTTGCCTTATGAGTAAAAGGCACTTGAAGGACCTGGAAATCCAATTTGCTCTCAATATACACCATTCATTTACATTGTGTGTTTCCTAGGGAAAGATTATGTCTTGTTTCAATGATTTAAGATGTGACTAAGGCCCTTCACATTCCTTGAGACTAATATTAAGTTGTTATTGAAGCTGCTATGCATAATACTGTCAGGTGTTGACATTATCTCTGAGATAAAAGCGATCTTGCATGCCTCCAAAAAACACAACGGACCGTAGAAAATACATAAATAACACATATTACAGTGTGAAATACCACACTCAAACAACCCCTTTAACATGTTCCCTACCCACCCACAAAGTGCTTCCCCAAACGAAGCACGGGTGTCCCTATAAGCTCGGGACCGCTTAACGCATACCCCCTAAACAGTAGCTAGCTGAAATAAGCTACAATAAGCTAGCTCAACTTCGGTGCCAATCGTGGGTGAAACTAAAATAGGTTGACAGTCTGACAAAGAAAAAACAATTGAATTCTCTGAATTGTAAAGAGTCATGTTGAAGTGTCACCCTCTGTTTTAACACACAGAGCGGCCTCAGCTTCCTTAGGATATGTTCTTTAAGTCAGTGTTCAGAAATGACATTGCCTCACCCGGTGTGGTGAAAATCTTGATGTGGCCCTTGTGTTTGAGGCAGAGCTATGCAGGAAAGAGGAGGCTATGCTCCAGCTTTAGCATTGCCGCATCACATCTGTTGTGTAGTCCAGAGAGAAAAGCACCTTGTTGTCTTTGTCCTCTAGCTCCCTCATCCTCATTAGTTACAGTATGAGCTCCTTCTCCCAATAAAAGTGGACCCACGCGATGAAAGCACGGGGCTTGGCTCCCTCCTGAGGCCACGGCTGCAGGGTTTGGTGTGCCCGGTTGATAATTACCGCAGACTGGAAGTTTTCCTCTCCAAGAAGCATTGGTATGAGAGCCTAAATAACTTCTGTCGGTATACCTCCTTCCTCTAGCTCAGGTATGCCGATGACTTTAATGTTATTGCGCTGGGACCCTCAAGATCATCCACCTTTAGTTTGAGTGCACTGTTCTCATTCTTCAAGCTGGAAAGTGACTTTTCTTAGCAGCTGAAGCAGCTTTCTTGATCCAACACCTGCTCTTCAACAGACTACCTTCTCCATCATTTCCCTCTCGGAGCTTTGCACTGCCTGGAAAGTCAGCTCCAACTTATCAAACCTGTCATTAATGTGTTTGATGATCTTGTAAGAGGCCTTCTCCTAGATCTGCGGCAAATCCTCCATGTCGCCACCTGTAGCCTGACCACTATCGAAGAGCCACCGCTAATGGTGCTAGCGTTAGCATTAGCTAAGGCTGGTCGGAACGACTCTGTGTTTTTAACATTAGGCTTCTTAATATTAGACATATTGACTCCACTGTGTCAGGGAATTACCTGAAGCATGTCAAATAGATGTGAGACAATAAAAATATTAAACATGAAGATTGGCATGGAGCAGCCTCTGGAAGCACGTCTACTCCATGCGCTGCTCTCTAGCGCCCCCCAACCTTTGTTCTAATTATGTGGTATTAGTAGTTTTACTGCAGTAAAGTATTATAGTACAATGGTATTCAGCATACATGTGTTATGATAGATGGAACTGCTGTACCTCTGCATCGATCCAGGTCTTTGTCTGGATGTAGAAAGCGAAACAGCGAGAGCCAAACTGTGTCCAATCAGTAGGGCAGGGAGGTGCACCCTGTATGAACAAACACGCCAAAAACAATCAGACTAGTCTATATCGACAATTGTTCATTTATGGGGTTGTTCTTCCTCAGCGCTGTGGAGATAGAGCTGGCAATGCAAGACTACAATCAGAGCAACCCAACGAGTTAGAGATACTGTTCCGACCTGGGCAGTAGGTTTTATTTTCTTCACAACACTGTGATCACAAAAATGTCAATTTATTAGTTACACAAGACTTTAACAGCCAATGACATTTACATTTGGGGAGACTGGACTAATTTTCTACTGTTTAGTGTTAATCACCATCTAACTCAGACAGTTAAGAGCTACATTTAGCTTTAGATGTTATACGAATATGGTCCCTGTTGCACAGGTTATATCAGCTCATAATTTTCAATGCACATTTATGAGTGCAACTATTATTAACAAAAATGGAAAGCTGAGGCTTATCAGTAGCAGAATTAACAATTTGCAGTTGACTTTAACGTGCTTCAAACAGCACAACCAGGAAGTTAACAAAACCACGAGTAATTAGCAGCATTGTACAAGCATTTTTATCTATATGTGCAATAACATCAGCTGAACAGGGCCAACATTTACTCAGAAGTGAAGATTGTAAACAGTTCATTAAAAACTGTTTATAATAACAGTAAAGGTATTTTTTACTGTAGCTACACACCAAATGTATTTTTTAAGAGTGTACTTACATAAGCAGTCAACAGTCCGCTGGACAAACAGAGCAACAAAGCAAATGGAAAGACTGATGCCATCTGTGGTATGAAGTTAAACAAAGTCAACAAACTGCAGACAAGGAAAGAATGTCAGACAATGAATGACTGCAACTGATCATTAATGAGCCATTCATGAAATTAAAGTATCCAGCTAGTTATACAACCCGGTCTCACGCCAGGTCGTGAAATAGTCACGCTATTATGATTCATTAATTTGTGTACAGTTCACGATTTTGACGTTTATTTCATGTACACACCACGAATTTTGAAAGTGTACAGGTCACGATCTTCGAACCTGCTCTGGGGCACACAACGAGGAAACGAAATGCCACAACAGGGAAATGAAACGCCACAAAAACGGGACGGTTGTGGTTAAGAAGAGAATAACGAGGAAAGGAACTGCAATTCAATAACGTGACCATATCACGAACTGCCATGAGACCGGGTTATATATACTGAGTTATAAGTGTATTATATAATATAGACATGGTTTAATATTTGATCTTGTTCTTTCAGTCATGACCCAGCCTTCATGACCATAGGTGAGGGAATGAAAGAAATTGGCCGGTAGATTGAGAGCTTTGTCCTACTGGCTCAGCTCTCTTTTTGTCACAATAGTGCAGTAAAGTGAATGTAATACCGCCCCGCTGCGCCGATTCTCTGGCCTATCTCCCGCTACGTTGTCCTCTCACTCGCGATAAAGACTCCGAGAAATTTGAACTCCTGCACTTGGGGTAGGAACTCATTCCCTCCCCCAAAATATCCTCCCCATAAAGACAAGATTAGTTATTATTGAAAGTAAAAATAGAAAATAAAGCTAAAGGTAAAATATAAATACCTTTGCTGAGGTGGTGATTGGCTGACACAGAGGAGAAGAACAAGCTGATGACTGTCACTGAAAGAAAATGTCACATATCTGAATACTATTAAACACTTAATAACAAATACATAATTTGTAAATCAATGATTTACATCATTAATGCAGCCACAATCTGCACTTTTTAGTTTTATTTTTACTTACCAGGAATAAACTCTGTAATCTAGCATAAAAAATACATCAAACTTTCAGGCAAATCATTCAATGATAATGATGACAATACAGGTGGAAATGTCCATTATACTCACATCAATAATCTTTGTTCTGCCTGGTGTGGTTTGGTTTTGGAGGGAAAAGAGAGTCACTTATATACCTTAGAAAGGGGAGTGGTCTTAGTCATGATTGACAGTTCATGCAATGATGCAGGTAGAGACTTGATAGTTAACCAATATTTAACAGGGTGTAACTGTCAGGATCAGTGTTGTATGACAGTGTCTGGATGTAATGAACAATGTGTGTTTAACCGGTGGACTCCTGCATTGTGTTTATTTTATTAACCACTCCGTGATGCAGGATCTCTTTATGAGGATATCCATTTATTTTCTCTGGTGACAAACGCGAATAAATAGGACCTCATTGTTAATCAGAACAGCCTGCTCCAGCTTCAACAATACACACATTAACACATATTCAAAACGGAAGTTAACTTTGTCTTTCACAAATTTAAGCTGGCTACACTAATTCTTAAAACTTGTAAAACAACAATACAGTGACATTAGGCTGTTGAAATTGATACTTAGAAAAGTTAGGACAGACATTATAACATTGTAGGGAATGTAAGAGAGTCTTTGAACTAGAGTCCAAGTCAAGTCTCACGTCTCTGGGGGTTATGAGTGTTGTATCACAGTGCTCAGAACACTGCATAGCTATATATAAGGTATTCAAAGCATGTCATATGTTATTATGACTCCATTATCTATTATAATACAGTGTCCGCTTTGATTAGTTGTTTGGTTTATAGTTAGTCTAAGGCTATTGCAATATGGTTATCAGGAAAATATTGCTGAAATTAATAACTAACCTATTTTTCACTTACAGAGCACAACCATGTGATATGCACTGCATCTGCAACTAATGCCTATAAACTACTGTAAGTCAACACGTCCCCCAGACTCTCAAACCCAGTGTAACGTTAACTTAATAAAACTGATCAACAATAAACCTCTAACAGTTTTGCAGCCAAAGTTAATAATTAACGTGGTGGCAGCGGGACGCAAATGATTACATAATATTTAATCCCCCCAAAAAGTTTGGAAAACAGATAAAACAAACGCTCATTCATCTTTTCATAACATCTTGCGAACGACAGTCGTTGTTAACTCCCGTAGGTCGTAGCTAAAGCAAGAAGCAAGCTAACGCTAGATGGCCAATGCTGAGCTAAACATGTTTGCTAACCTATCAGAATACGTTTTCAGGTGCCTGATGCAGTTAGATGTGGTTGAACCAGAATCCTTTATCTTGATACCACATGTGTAGCATTCAGATCATCTTTTGGGGCCTTGTTGTCTGAAGTTTTTGAAGCCAAAACTTCTGATGAATGACACAGCAGCTGCCAGTGTGCTCAACATGTTTGTTGTCCTCTCTCATGTGTGGCTGCGCGCAGCAGATACGTTACATATTACACAGTTAGGTTATGGGTTACACAGGGAGAGGAATAACATTCAGCTCATCAGACGTTTCCGAAAAATAAAGATTGTTCATGAGTCCCGCATCCTGAGTCAGAGTCTGAAGTCACTGTATGGGCGACTTAAAGTGCTCTGCTCATGTTATGCTTTTTGGCTTTTTTCCCTTTCCTTTATTGTTTTTTATATATATATATATATATATATATATATATATATATATATATATATATATATATATATATATATATATATATATCTTTGTGATATAGGTTTACAAAGTGAAAAAGCCCAAAGTCCACCCCAAAGGGATTTACCATATCCAACAGAAAACACTGTTCACAAACTGCTCCAAACAGCTCTATTGTAGTCCAGCCTTTACATACTTCAGAGACAAACATAGGTCACTTTGGAACACACGTTATAATGCTCGCCTAGCTGCTAGCATGGCACGCCCTCATACTCTGCTTCTGACTGGCTAGTAGTCCTTACCTAGGTACTGTCAGGACACGCCCTCATCCTCTGCTTCTGACTGGCTAGTAGTCCTTACCTGGGTACTGTCAGGGCATGCCCTCATACTCTGCTTCTGACTGGCTAGTAGTCCTTACGTGGGTACTGTCAGGACACGCCCTCATAATCTGCTTCTGACTGGCTAGTAGTCCTTACCTACAGTACAGGCCAAAAGTTTGGACACACCTTCTCATTCAATGCATTTCCTTTTTATTTTCATGACTATTTACATTGTAGATTCTCACTGAAGGCATCAAAACTATGAATGAACACATATGGAATTATGTACTTAACAAAAAAGTGTGAAATAACTGAAAACATGTCTTATATTTTAGATACTTTAAAGTAGCCACCCTTTTCTTTTTTTATTAATAAGGGAAAACATTTCACTAATTAATCCTGACAAAGCACACCTGTGAAGGTAAAACCATTTCAGGTGACTACCTCATGAAGCTCATTGAGAGAACACCAAGGGTTTGCAGAGTTATCAAAAAAAGCAAAGGGTGGCTACTTTGAAGAATCTAAAATATAAGACATGTTTTCAGTTATTTCACACTTTTTTGTTAAGTACATAATTCCATATGTGTTCATTCATAGTTTTGATGCCTTCAGTGAGAATCTACAATGTAAATAGTCATAAAAATAAAGAAACACATTGAATGAGAAGGTGTGTCCAAACTTTTGGCGTGTACTGTAGGTACTGCGCATGTGCGACTCCCAACAAAGATGGAACAGAAGTGAGAACACAGGGTAAACTATGTAAACCTATTCTGATATAACCTCTAAAAACCCTAAATACAATTATGAACCTGAAAATGAGCATAATATGAGCCCTTTCAAGGGTTACCGTTGTTTTCAACCTGGGTCAAACCATTTCAAATGCATTTGTGTCCAGTAGACTGATGGGACCAAAAATCTTTGAATTCGGTCCAGTATTGAGCGAGATTGCAATGACGAGCCGGCCCGAACTAAGTTGCAATGTAACTTAATGCGGCAATTTTGAGGGATTTTTGGTTAATGACAGGCTCATATTGTTACTAAAAGTGTCTGAGAACATTATCGATCTCAGGACGTGACTTTTTGTCCGAAGACAGCAGCATGGATAGCGGTGGAGCGACTGGAGCCAGCACCTCACGTGGAGATGTATCCACTCAGTCAAGTAGGCCTAATCCGCCACCCACAGCAACGCAGTCTTAATTTCATTTCATTTAATAATTTAATTAGAATTGTTTTTCACACCTATCATAGTCAAAACAAAATTTTTTTTTTTTACCTCAACCTCAAACCAGACCCCAGATCTAAAAGTTTGTCAGTGCTATGGCTCAATATTTAAATTATTTTGATAATGTGGATGAGGTCGTTATAGTTCGATGAAGACCTGTATTCGAGCCAGAGAACAACGTTATGGATGAAGAGAGAGCAAGAGAGGCTGCGGGCTGAGGATGGTGAAGCAGCGGCTGGAGGGCTGCGAGGCTCGCGATATTGAGTGCTGTGCCCCCCCAAAGAATATGTTCTGTAACAACAGCCTTTTTCTCTTCTCGTGTTCCACTATCCACACCGACAAAAAAAAGTCACGTCCGGAGATCGATAATGTTGTCAGACACTTGTAGTAAATAGTAGTAAAAATAAATCACTTTTATTGGACCCAGAGTTGTGTGTGTTCTCGGATGCATCAACCAAGGCAATTAGTGTTGTGGCGTACCTGAAAGCAGTTAAAGAAGATGGGCAAGTCGAGGTAGGATTCGTCACGGGCAAGGCAAAACTAGCACCCTAGTCTGACCCTACAATCCCAAGGCTTGAGCTGTGTGCCGCTGTCTTAACAGTAGAGATGGCAGATCTCATCCAGGACGAGCTCGACCTGCAGTTGGAGACCATGAAGTTCTACGCAGAGAGCATGTAATTATATTTATAATTAGTCCAAACGATTCTCCACATGCGTCTACAATAGAGTACAACATATCGGCCAGTCCTCAAAACCAGACCAAGAGCACTATGTTCATACAGAGGAAAACCCCGCAGACGATGCGTCAAGATCCTTACCTGCATCCCTCTTGGTGCAGACCTCTTGGTTGACCGGACCCTCCTTCCTGCATCAGCCATCTGCAGATACAACACAAACCAGTGGGACATTTGAGCTGATTGAATCTGAAAAAGACTCTGAAATAGTACAAACCTGTGCTACTTGTTTTAGCTCTATGTCTAATTCCGTGCATGCACAGAATTAGACAGAGCTAAAAACAAGGAAACAAAGACATAAAAACTTTGCCAGGACACACTTACAGTATGTACTTGTAACAATACCAACTTGTCCTCAATGTGACTTTTGTTTGTCAGCTTTGATGTTCAAACACAGATATAATATCAACACGGATATGATATTGGATATGATATTGGATATGATATCCGTGTTGGCATGTTTAAACATGCCAACATGGATATCATATCCAATATCATATCCGTGTTGGCCAGACAAAAACTCGAATATGTCTCCCTGCTGAACACATGACTGGTTTGAGTAGTTTGCCAACTGTGGTGAAGGAAGATGGATTCTACACACACATAGACAATGATAAAAGAAGCACGTTGAGGGTTTTTGGGTGGATGGGTCAATCAACACAGGACCCAGGAGGCCGGGTTTCGTGTCCTGTTCTTGTCCCATTTGTCACTGAAACGTACATTTTTTAACCCCATCTTCCCATCTCCCCATCCATAACCCTAACTAAGTGTTATCCTAAACAAAATACATTGGAATTAGTTGAAAACCCCTGAGAATGACCACAAAAACGAAAATAAAGACACAAAAGTAACATAAAGATGCAAAAGAGCCCAAAATTAGCAGAAAGACATAAAATAACAGCAAGGAAACACAAATTGAATATGTGATAAAGTTGGTGAATATCACAATAACAATATAACTTGCAATAAATAATCAGATATTAATCAATTAATTTATCAGTTCTGCTGCTTTCAGTTTTCTGCTAAAATACAACAAATTGCGGGGAGATCTCTAGCTCACCCAGTAAGAGCGCTTCGCCCCATGTTGGCTGAGCGGCTTCGAATCAGACCTGCTGCCCAGACCTGCTGCCCTTTGCTACATGTCAGCCCCCATCTCTCTCCCCCTTTCATGTCTATCTACTTTAAAAATGAAGCTAAAAGCCCCCCAAAAAATATATATTTTCTTTCAAATAGACCAGTTGCTCTTACCTCCACCATTGTCTGTGTTTTAAAAGATAATTAAATACTCCCATACATACTGATCCAAAAACAGAGCGACTTGGGCTTGAGCAGTTCACTATGCTTCTGGATATCAGACTTTCTGAGCAACAGGCCACAACACGTCAGGATAGGAAGCCCCACATCCTCAACTCTGATCCTGAATATGGGAACGCTGCAGGGATGCATCCTGTGCCCCCTCCTCTACACCCTTTTCACACACCACTGCTCCTGAATTCACGCCTTCAATCAAGGGCGTAGCAGACACAGGTAAGCGGTGGACATGTCCCCCGCACTTAACATGTCAGTGTCCTCCGTCCCTACACTTGAAACACGTCTGACTTGATTCGAAGGCACCATAAGTAGGCGTGTGTGTATGTTACTCACGTTGCGTCAGTTGATTGATAGACTCATATAGATATAGGCAATAATAATAAAAATACATAATAAAAATGTATACAAAAATATAGAAAAGGAAACACATTTAAATATGCAATAATAAAGATCAGTGTATATGATGGAACAGTGGCATTAGAATGTACCTGAGGCCACCAAATTTGTACCCTGGAAATCCAGAGTTCTTGCGAGAGCAAAATTTGAATTTGCTCAGCGAGTCACTCTGGCATCGAGTAATGATGCTTATTATCTATGCCCTTGTAGCGAGCTGCACCAATCACATTGGTGTATCTGATATAGGCGGGCCAGAGTCGAGCCAAACAGATGATGACAGTTTATTCTACCAGTTAGCTCCGCTGGTAGCTAAGCGAATGGGAATCTTTCAGATTTGGGTCTGGATTTCCAGGCTACCGAATTTGGACTATTACAGACAAAACTTTCTCTGGGGAGGCATGCCCCTGGACCCCCCTACACTAGTAAATGTTAACATGTCTCCCATTGGGCCATATAACCCAGTAAAACAGTATGGAACGGTTTATTGAAAATGTATGTGTTTTCATCCGTCGTAAATGAAATGTAGGCTAGTTGGAATCCATCATTAGGATGAGGATCTTTCATTAAAAATCCTCCTCTGGGCACCTGTGTTGCTCATCTGGTAGAGAGCGCGCCCATATGCAGAGGCTCTGTCCTCAATGCAGCGGCCCCAGGTTCAACTCCGATCTGGACCCTTTGCTGCATGTCATTCCCCCTCTCACCATTCATGTCTAAACTGTCCTAAAAATGCCCATAAAAACAATCTTAAAAAATAAATAAAAAATCCTCCTCCTGAACAATCTGTCCCCCTCACTTCTTAAACTATGGCTATGCCCCTGTGTCCAATACCATTATCAAATTTGTGGACGACACCACCATAGTTGTACTAATAACAGACAACGACGAAACAGCCTACAGGGAGGAGGTACATCTGGCTCAGTGGTGTCACCATAACAACCTAGACCTTAACAACTAAGCTCAAGGAGGTGATGATAGATTTCAGCCGGTCAAGGTGTACTGAACATCCCACTCTCTGCAGGACATCTACACAGGCTGACTTAAAAAGAAAGCCAGCTGTGTAAAAAAGAACCCATCCCACACTGGACATCTGTGCCTGTTCTCACCCCTCCCCTCCGAGAGTGGGTACAGATTAATAACATGTAAAATAAATGGGCTGAAAAACATCTTTCCGAGAGATGTAGAGACTGCCCCCCCCACCCCACCCCACCCCACAAACACTTCCAAAGATTAAAAGAACTTGAATCTGTTTTATGCTGCTAACTTACATTAACCACTGTTTTAATGGTTTATAATTTTAATGATTTTTAAAGATAACATGTTTTGCTTTTACTTGTTATTTTTTCTAGTTGCCTTTGTGTTCTGTTTACTTAAGCATGAAAAAGATAAATAAA
Source organism: Perca schrenkii (assembly GCA_025617405.1). NCBI lineage: Eukaryota > Metazoa > Chordata > Actinopteri > Perciformes > Percidae > Perca > Perca schrenkii. The sequence goes on from JABUOV010000238.1 coordinate 18,698, forward strand.
TAGTGATGATAAAGCTTTATTCAGGTCTCCAGCTGTGAGCAGTGGGACAGAGTTGATCCACTGAGGTCATACTGTAGGGTGTAGACTTCAGGGGGGATGCAGGGGATATGTCTCCCCACAATATTTAGGAGATGTAGATTTGTCTCCCTCAAATATGAAAGAACCTACTACCCAAAAGAACCCTGGCGACACGCCTCTCTCAGCCGGGCTCGGTAAAGAAGGCTGGCTGGCCTAGGGCCAGGCCAGCTCAGCGGCGTCTTTCTCCCGTTGCGTTCTGCTGTCTCTCCTACCTACACCGGCGCCACACCCTGTCCCTTCTCCCCTTCCTACCTGCCTGCTCAGTGCTGCTGTCGAAAGCATACTGTTTGTGTTTAATCCAGGGTCGGACTTTTAATTTTTTTTTTAATGTAAAACTGAAGGCATTTATTGGTCAAAATATTATTAATAAATATTCAAATATATTCGAATATTAATTTTAATATACAAAAAAACTTCGAATGTGATTTTTGGGCAAAAGTCAAAGCCCTAGCAGGAGAACATATGATACTGCGGCAGGGGGGAATGGCAGGGTGTTCGCTAAGGATGTGAGCACCGCTGGTCCCTCCGCTCCGACATCAGGGGCCACGAGTGCCTGTGACAGCCCTGTTGGAGCTGTGGCAATATCGCCGAAGTGGAACCTTGTTGTTAGACAGGGCCGAGCACAGAGAAATAATGCCGAGGGTCAGTCTGCCTTGTTAAAACAGCGTGCTAGAAAACCTGAACGGAGGATGGTTAAGCCGATCGTCGGCACCGCTGCACAAGGGGATATAAAGGTGTTTCGAACAAAGTGTTTTTGCTACCAAATTCTCACCAGACCTTGAAGCTGAGACACTATCTGGGTACTTATCTGAGCAACTTGGCTGGGATGTCAACAGTCAGCGTATTGTCACCACGAGCAACAGATACAGCTTGTTTAAAGTGTGGGCTGAGTGCAACGAAGTTGCGGAGTTGTATAAACCAGAATTGTGGCCTAAAGGATCTGTGGTGAGGTGATATGATGAGCCACGCAAAGTTGTATTATTCCTAATACAACTGCACTTCCCAACTAAATTGTATGCAGGTTGGTTCATATAACTGCCGCGGCCTACGTATTCTGCAGGAGACAGAAACCGGCATATAGTGGTAGATAACCTGCTGCAAAACTTTCACATTTTATGTTTACAAGAAACGTTTTCATCAAAACAGGATTTGGGGAAACTGAACTCCTTTTGTGATGGTTCCCATGGGGATGGTGAGTCCACTACAGACCTATCTATGGGAATAGTAGGAGAACGGAAAGCAGGAGGCGTGGCTATCCTTTGGCACAAAAAACTGGACTCTGTGATTAGTATCATCAGGTTGGAAGTTGACTGGTGTATTGCTGTTCAGATAACAATTAACAATAAGGAGTTTACTATCCTGAATGTATTAACACCATATGAGTCACATCAAAATGATGATGAATACTTGAATAGACTTGCTTTCATAAACTCTTTTATTTCCCACAAGTGTTTATGTGGTAGGAGATATGAATGCTGATCTTTCAGACAGGAGTTCACTCTTTGCTAGGCATTTGCTACAGTTCTGTGATGATAATAATATTATACTATCTAGCCAAAGGCTCTTACCTGCAGATAGCTACTGTTACATAAGTGAAGCCTGGCACACCACATCATGGCTAGACCACTGCATCAGTACTTCTGATGCGCATTCTAGCCTGGTCTCAATAGAGATTGTGTATGGGGCATCCATGTCTGATCATGTTCCTTTTATTATGTTACTTGACAGTGTTAGTCTCCCTGAGATGTCTCAGGAGGTTTATTGGGCCCGTAATGCTAAACTGGATTGATCTAAGGTCATGAATGAAGATGTGTGTTCATACTGCAGAAGATCTGATTTACTTTTGAGCAATATATCAGTGAGGAAAATAAGTATTTGAACACCCTGCTATTTTGCAAGTTCTCCCACTTAGAAATCATGGAGGGGTCTGAAATTGTCATCGTAGGTGCATGTCCACTGTGAGAGACATAATCTAAAAAGAAAAAATCCAGAAATCACAATGTATGATTTTTTAACTATTTCTTTGTATGATACAGCTGCAAATAAGTATTTGAACACCTGAGAAAATCAATGTTAATATTTGGTACATTAGCTTTTGTTTGCAATTACAGAGGTCAAACATTTCCTGTAGTTTTTCACCACGTTTGCACACACTGCAGGAGGGATTTTGGCCCACTCCTCCACACAGATCTTCTCTAGATCAGTCAGGTTTCTGGGCTGTCGCTGAGAAACACAGAGTTTGAGCTCCCTCCAAAGATTCTCTATTGGGTTTAGGTCTGGAGACTGGCTAGGCCACGCCAGAACCTTGATATGCTTCTTACAGAGCCGCTCCTTGGTTATCCTGGCTGTGTGCTTCGGCTCATTGTCATGTTGGAAGACCCAGCCTCGACCCATCTTCAATGCTCTAACTGAGGGAAGGAGGTTGTTCCCCAAAATCTCGCAATACATGGCCCCGGTCATCCTCTCCTTAAGACAGTGCAGTCGCCCTGTCCCATGTGCAGATAAACACCCCCAAAGCATGATGCTACCACCCCCATGCTTCACAGTAGGGATGGTGTTCTTGGGATGGTACTCCTCATTCTTCTTCCTCCAAACACGGTTAGTGGAATTATGACCAAAAAGTTCTATTTTGGTCCCATCTGACCACATGACTTTCTCCCATGAGTCCTCTGGATCATCCAAATGGTCATTGGCAAACTTAAGACGGGCCTTGACATGTGCTGGTTTAAGCAGGGGAACCTTCCGTGCCATGCATGATTTCAAACCATGACGTCTTAGTGTATTACCAACAGTAACCTTGGAAACGGTGGTCCCAGCTCTTTTCAGGTCATTGACCAGCTCCTCCCGTGTAGTTCTGGGCTGATTTCTCACCTTTCTTAGGATCATTGAGACCCCACGAGGTGATATCTTGCATGGAGCCCCAGTCTGAGGGAGATTGACAGTCATGTTTAGCTTCTTCCATTTTCTAATGATTGCTCCAACAGTGGACCTTTTTTCACCAAGCTGCTTGGCAATTTCCCCGTAGCCCTTTCCAGCCTTGTGGAGGTGTACAATTTTGTCTCTAGTGTCTTTGGACAGCTCTTTGGTCTTGGCCATGTTAGAAGTTGGATTCTTACTGATTGTATGGGGTGGACAGGTGTCTTTATGCAGCTAACGACCTCAAACAGGTGCATCTAATTTAGGATAATAAATGGAGTGGAGGTGGACATTTTAAAAGCAGACTAACAGGTCTTTGAGGGTCAGAATTCTAGCTGATAGACAGGTGTTCAAATACTTATTTGCAGCTGTATCATACAAATAAATAGTTAAAAAATCATATATTGTGATGTCTGGATTTTTTTTTTTAGATTATGTCTCTCACAGTGGACATGCACCTACGATGACAATTTCAGACCCCTTCATGATTTCTAAGTGGGAGAACTTGCAAAATAGCAGGGTGTTCAAATAATTATTTTCCTCACTGTATCTCTGCCCAAAGATACAATTTTGTCTTCTGATGTAAATTGTACCATAAGCTCTCACCGTGAGGACCTTTATGTATGAACATATTGTGGGATCTGTGTATGAGGCCAGTGGGCCATTATTTATTTATCCTTGGCTTCTGTAAGGAGGTGAGAGCTCTGACCAGGGACAGTGCATCATTACCATGCAACGTAGAGGATGTCTCTGGGGCTGATAACATAGCTGAGTTGTGGAGGCAACATTACTCTGCTAAAAGAACTTTATGAAGTTGGCCATGTTGTCAATAGTGAAACAGGGGAATAACAGCCAATTAGATCTATCAAGTTTTACAGAGCTAGCTGATAACAAAGCTAGCGATTCAGATCAAATTACTGCAGAGCACCTGAGATGGGCAAGCCCGAAGGTTGCAGTTCTTCTTGCCATTTGTTTTACTGGCTTTATGACCCATGGTTTGTTACCACACTCTCTGTTGTCCATTACTTTGGTCATTAAGGACAAAGCGGGCAAGGTGGGGAGTGTGGATAATTATAGACCTATTGTGTTAGCTTGCGTATTATGAAAAGTACTGGAAAGCATTTTATTGGATAGGTTGTGTGTTTTTTGACCAGTTTGGCTTCAAGGCCAAGCACGGTACTGATCTTTGTATCTATGCACTAAAGGAAACGGTAAAAACCTCTATTTTTATTGGTTTTATTGATGCCTCCAAGGCTTTTGACAGAGTTAACCATCACAATTTGTTTATGAAATTGAGCCGAAGAGGAGTACCTAACAGTATAATTAGAATCCTGGCTTTTTGGTATTCCAATCAGAGCATACAGATCAAATGGGGGGATGTATTCTGTACTCCTTTTGGGGTTGGTAATGGAGTCCGTCAGGGGGGGATACTATCACCGGCCCTCTTTAATATTTACATGGATGACCTGTGTGACCAGCTAAGGCAGTGTAAAACAGGATGTATGATTGATAACATGCTAGTGAACCATCTTTTCTATGCTGATGATTTAGCAGTTACAGTATCTCTCCTAGCAGTGCAGGGTTTCAGGAGTTGTTGAAAATATGTTCCGATTATGGTGTTAAATTTGATGTGAAATATAATGGCAAAAAGAGTTTGGTTTTGATCTGTAGAGTGAAAGGGGATAAGGACTTTATTTTTCCATCTTTTCATCTGTCAGGGCAAGTGCTAACTGCTTGTTGTAAGTATTTGGGTCACATCTTAACGGATCAAATGTCTGATGATGACGACATGTATAGACAGAGCCGCATGTTATACATACAAGCGAATATGCTCGCCAGGAAGTTTTCATTGTGTTCTGATACTGTCAAGATAAACCTCTTTAGAGCATTTTGGACTGCTTTTTACAGGTTTAAAAAGCCTCAATAAGCTGCGGGTTGCCCCCACGAATATAGTTAAACAAGAACACACACACACACACACACAGTTAAGCTGATATCTTTAGACCCAAAGATTGTGAGTTCAAGCCCCCAGTGTTAGCTTGGACAGAGTCAGTCTAGCGGTTTCCAGTCTTTATGATAATCTAAATCTGCTTCGTATTTAGCGTATACACATGAGAGTTGTATTGATCTGAACAATGACTCTCAGAGAGAAATGTAATTAGAGTTAATATTTTATCAGATGAGTGGGCGCTGCTTATGTTTGCAAATGCAAATGTTTTCTGTATTTCATATTGTGTTATTTACTATACATTAAAAGCTCAATTTCTGATTTGTTTTTGTCCAGCTCAGTGAGCCAGTTTCTATCTAATTTTAAACCCAAATGTGAACTGTTCCCTAACTCTTCAGATAATAAACAAGTGAAAGTGAGTCATCTGTCAGCAGAGAGCTGTTTCTGTCTGCTGAACAAACTGAAAGTGAATCAATGATAGAGATTATAGATGAGCTGTGGAGGCATCATGATGGTGTGGTAGAGTTACACACACAGGTTCTGGGAGCAGACGAAAGAAGCCTGGTTGTTACAAACCCAGTCGAACCAGCTGGTTACTGTAGAGAGAGTTTACAACCAGTAAATGATTACATTCAATCTCTAACTTTTATATTAAAGATTGCAACATACAACAAGATGTTTCAAATGTTTGTTTTACCTCCAACCGGAGGTGGGTAGAGTAGCCAAAAATTGTACTCAAGTAAAAGTACTGTTACTTCAGAATAATATGACTCAAGTAAAAGTAAAAAGTAGTCATCCAAATAATTACTTGAGTAAGAGTAAAAAAGTACTTGGTGAAAAAACTACTCAAGTACTGAGTAATTGTTGAGTAACGTCTGATTTATTTTTTAACATAAGCATTCAATCAGACGGACAAAAATACAAAATATTCATATTTAGACAAATTATAGTTCATCCAATCAATTAAATTAATTTAAATTAATTAATTAATTATAAAATAGCTTAAATTAAAATAATCCAGGTAAATTCAAGTACTTAAAAAATAATATCAATAAAATAATAATACATAAAAAATAAATAAGCACAAGTAACACAAATTTCCAAACCTTTATACTTTTTTTACCAGACTCTGCAGGCAGAACTAGAACAAGGTAATGGAGCTGCTGTTTGGCACTTTTACTAAGGTAAACATGCTTTCATTCACAAAGGTGGATCACTTGTTAACGGGCTCAATCGCCGTGGTAACTTATGCTGGACGCCTAACCTGGTCGGGAGCAGGATAAGTTGGAGATCAGAGATCAACTGGTGTAAAAGCACCGCCTACTGACCAATCAATACTCCACTGATAACGGCTTCACCGTTCTTAGAAGATCAGGTGGAGCTCGGTGCGCGGAGAGAGAGAGAGAGAGAGAGAGGGGGAGAGAGGGGGAGAGAGAAAAAGAGAGGGGTGTGCTCATACAATACCGACAGCCCCGTTAACATTCCCTGATGTCGATATTTGCCGTGTGTAATGCGCACAGCGGTTTTATGTTTTTTATATTTTTTATTTGCTCTCACGATCGCTCTCACTGCCATGGTTGCAACTGAAATAAAAGGCTAAAGCAACGACAGTTTATGGAAAGTACAAGTGTAATTATGGTCAGATATTGTGCCTGACTGATGGGGAAGTGATATTGATACGAGTTGTGCGCATCTACAGCGTTGCCAGCTTTCCTTCCCGTTTTAGGAAGCAGCGACTGTATTGCGTATTGCCTGTAAAACCATGTATGTGTTCATTTTTTATGTAGAATTATAGTTTGCTCTTCTTATGTAAAATACGTGGCTATTGTTGGTCATGTTGTGCAAACATCACCTCTTTTATGTGAACAGGCGCCGCTGGATTGGGAAACCCTGGGTTGGTTGAACTAGTTGATAACCAGCGTCATGACACAGTTTATGCGGGACCGCGGTGGTTAGGTTAGGTGAAGCCGGGTAACTGAAATAAATCCAGGGCATGTTGATCTTGCTTCGTAGTACAGGGCGCGGTTCCTCCTCGTCTGTGACGTTTCTGACATTGCCATTTTTGTTTTGCTGCGACTGTAAAAGCTAACCCATCCCGCTGCTAGGTTTGAGGAAGGTGACGAGACCACAACTACGTTTGATTGGGTGAAACCCAGTCACGTGGTAGAGGCTTTAGCGGAAGCTCTCTCTCTGTCAAAATAAAACATTAAAATGAGGCGTACGCGGGGGATAAAAACAATGACCCGTAGAAAACCAAAGAGGTAAAAAGAAAAGTAACGAGCTCATTGTAGCCTAATGTAGCGGAGTAAGAGTACAGTTTCTTCTTCACAAATCAACTCAAGTAAAAGTAAAAAGTATAGTGATTTAAAACTACTCCTAGAAGTATCATTTTTTCAAAAACTTACTCAAGTAAATGTAACAGAGTAAATGTAACTCGTTACTACCCACCTCTGCCTCCAACCCAATTCATCAGAAGACAGTTCTCCACTCCCGGGGCGGGTAGGCTCCCCGCAGCCCAGCTTTTGTAGTTGAATTTGGATCCATCGGCCCACATCCACGTACCCACCTGGAGGAGAAAAATTGTTTTAAAGTCAAAGTGAACTCAAGAGTTCTTGTAATACTCATTCAGGCCACAAAACAAAAACCAACATAAACTCTTCATGTCTCGCCTAAAATATTCTCAGAAGTGAATTTATTGATGAATAAAATGGTGAAAATTGTTAAAATTGTCCCGTTTTTGGGCTGTCTATGTACCGGAAACCAGACCATCATTGAATGCCGAAATGAATGTTGGGATACAGGTGCTGCGAAGTTCATACAAGTTACCAACCAATGCATCCTGGGTAAAATGGGTGTGTCAAGAACATTTCCGGGAATCTTAACTGTTCTTGGTGAAATGCGAATTTGTGTATTGGGACAGTACTTTGGCAACACAAGATGACGATTCACAGGAACATAAGAACAAAAGTCAATAGAAGAACACAGATTGAGAAACGCCCAAGGTCGCGATGCATGTTCTTCTTCTTCTGTTATATTGCCGTTTGGAATAACAACTTTTTGCATGACGGCCACCAACAGTTGGCCGTAGCCTAGAGCATCAGGTGGTGAAAACATGGAGGCCACAATAACAAAAGATTTGCTGCTGTTTTCTTATGCGAGCATCCAAACAGCACATCGCCAGGTGTTTTTTTGTGTTGTCTGCAGGACAACGGACGGAAAAGGGCACGGATAATGTGTTTTTTTTTATACATAGGCCTATTTATGAATAATTTGAAACAGGTTATGTCTGTGTATGTTTCTTGGCAGAGGTGTTTGTCCACAATCAACAGTTTATTCTCATTGAAATATGTTCAGTGAACCAAAGTCGCCTCCATCAAATATCAGTTGTCAACAACGCGTCACCAACTGGGAAACTCTGTTAGCAAAATCGAGTCCCAGTTTCCCACCTCTGATTCCCACAGAAGGTGATGTGAATGATGAGGTTTTCAAATGGATTTTTTTTTTTCGATGTCCGTGAACGCAAGGAAAAGTCTCACCTTCACTGTGTCGAGGCCTCCGATCCAGGAAGTTGTGTGTCTACCGGTCACTTGGAAAATGTAGTCTTTGATGAATGTATTTTCCTCAGCTGAGTGGATGGAAGCCAGATTCCCACCAGCCGTCTGGCAGAAGGTCTAATGGAGACAATATATCAAACAAAAACATAATCACATTATTAACAGATCTCAGGGCAGTTTTACAGGGAACATTTTTATACCTATAATAAGTGGTGTGGAAGAGGTATTCTTTACGTCAGTAAAACTACTAATACCACACTGTAAATATACTCTGTTACAGTAAAAGTTCTGTATTTAATGTATCGGTAAGTATCATCGGTATCAACGGGTCTACATGTTTCGGGAGTGTTTGATTTTTTTTATAATTATGTGGTATAAGTACTTTTACTGCAGTAAAGTATTATATTACACTGGTATTAAGCATACATGTGTTATGATAGATAGAACTGCTGTACCTCTGCATCGATCCAGATCTTTGTCTGGATGTAGAAAGCAAAACAGCGAGAGCCAAACTGAGGCCAACCGGGAGGGCAGGAAAGTGCACCCTGTATGAACAAACAAGCCAAAACCAATCAGACTAGTTTATATCGACAACTGTTCATTTATGGGATTGTTCCTCCGCAGCGCTGTGGAGATAGAGCTGGCAATGAAAGACTACAATCAGAGCAACCCAACGAGTCAGAGATACTGTTCTGACCTGGGCAGGAGGTTTTATTTTCTTCACAACACTGTGATCACAAAAATGTCAATTTATTATAAGTTACACAAGACTTAGACAGCCAATGAACTTCATGGTTGGGTAGACTGTACTGATTTTCTACTGTTCAGTGTTAATCACCATCTAACTCAGGCAGTTAAGAGCTACATTTAGCTTGAGATGTTATACGAATATGGTCCCTGTTGCACAGCTCACAATTTTCAATGCACATTTATGAGTGCAACAAACTAACTGTATGTGCAATAACATCTGCTGAACAGGGCGAACATTTAATCAAAAGTGAAGATTGTAAACTGTTTATTAACAACCGTTTATAATAATAGGACATATAGTTTTAATCTGCCAGATCTTTTTTTGTTATTTTATTGATTTATTTCTTAAGAGTGTACTTACATATGCAGTCAACAGTCCACTGGACAAACAGAGCAACAAAGCAAATGGAAAGACTGATGTCATCTGTGGAAAGAAGTTAAACAAAGTCAACAAACTGCAAACAGGGACATAATGTCAGACAATGAATGACTGCAATTGATTATTAATGAGCCATTTATCAAATTAAAGTATCCAGCTAGTTATAAGTGTAATATAAAATATGGACATGGTTTATAAAGAAATTGGCTGATAGATTGAGAGCTTTTCCTACTGGCTCAGCTCTCTTTTCATCAAACCGGTGCGATAAAGTGAATATAATAAACCCGCCCCCGCTGTGCCGATTCTCCGGCCAATCTCCCGCTACGTTTTCCCCTCACTCGCGATAAAGACCCCGAGAAACTTGAACTCCTGCACTTGGGGTAGGAACTCATTCCCTCCCCACAAAATGTCCCCTCGATAAAGAGAGGATGAGTTATTATTAAAAGTAAAAATAGATGAAATTGTGATAATAAACTGAATACCTATAAATAAATAAAATATGATTACCTTTGCTGAGGTGGTGATTGGCTGACACAGAGGAGAAGAACAAGCTGTTGACTGTCACTGAAAGGAAATGTCACAGATCTGAATAGCATTAAACACTCAATAATAACAAATTTGGTCAAACTTCACCTGATTTACATCATTAATGCATTCACAATCTGGACTTCGTTTTATCTTTACTCAACAGAATAAAGTCTGTAATCTAGCATAAACAAAATATATCAAACTTTCAGGCAAAACTTTCAATAATCATGACAATACAATGTGAAAACGTCCATTATACTCACATCAATAATCTTTGGTTTGACTGGTTTGGTTTGGAGGGAAAAGAGAGTCACTTATATACCTTAGAAAGGCGAGTGGTCTTAATCATGATTGACAGTTCATGCAATGATGCAGGTAGACACTTGATATAAGTATTATTTATATAACAGGGTGTAAATGTCAGGATCAGTGGTGTATGACAGTGTCTGGCTGTAATGAACAATGTGGGTTTAACCAGTGGACTTCTGCGTTGTGTTTATTTTATTCATCACATCGTGACACAGGATCTCTTTATGATGATATCTATTTATTTTCTCTGGTGACAAACATGAATAAATAGGACCTTGTTATTAATCTGAACAACCTGCTTAAGGACTGTTCGTTATTTATTTAAGGGGCCACTGGAGGAGTTTTGGGATCTTAGAAATACAATAAAAACCGTATTTTGTAGTAATCCAATGACAAAAAAAAAAGAAATGCACCAAACAAGCCACTTTGAAATTTTGCTGCTTTATCCCCTCAACAAAGAATAAAAAGACATGATCCTCCCCTATTTTCCTCCGGTGGTCCATTCCATAAATACCGAACGGTCCCTTAAGCTTCTCTCCCAAATGGGATTACAAAAAGGGCATTAACAATTGGCTTTAACAGTATTAACAGTACAATATACAGTGAAAACATACCTGGTGACAAACATGAATATCCGTCCACAAGTACAAACCTGTGCTACTTACCTGAGAGAACAATACTTACCTCTGACCGCTTCCAATGCTTCTCCACCTTTACCTCTTTAGTGAGAAGAGGAGCATTCCTGGTTCACATGGCAAGATCCCACAAACACACAAACTGAAAAGGCCCAAGCAAGATATGTTATCCTTAAAGCCACACAAAGCACAGCTGTGAAGGAAGTCAGGCCGGGCGGTGAGGCAGCTCCGCCGGGCGGCGAGGCAGCACCAGCGGCTGAACTCCGACACACAGTCTTACCAAATTTGCAATTAGCCATCAATTTTCGTAAAACGGCACATATTTGAGCTTTATATAGTTGATTTCTTGCTTAAAAAAGTCTCAGAAGTGAATTTAATAACGAAATAGCCCGAAAAACAATGTATAACTTTGCAGTGTCTGAAATATGAGGCCTGCTGCCGAGTCTCCCATGTGTTTCTATGTAGTTTGCTCAAACCAATCAGCCTGTAGCTCATTCTGAATATTCATGAGCATACCATATTTGGAAGAAAAGCTCTTGTTCCAAATAGAGCCATATTCACAGGGTAATTAAGGGCCTAATAAAATAGCATTCGGGCCATTTTCAGCCCAACCAATGTTACATACCCCATTAGGAGACCTTAAGGAACAGTGTAAAATACCCTATATAATCATTCTATCACCCCTTTGATATCAAAAGTTGCTTAAGAGTGTTACACGAGTGTGGAGGAAACATCCCTGGTTTTATCTCCCACTACTTGGATGAGTTACTTGGATGAACTTCAGGCTGGAGCCGAATCGTGGCCTGGCTGTAATGAGTGACGCTGGAGTTGCCTGTGGGAATCCATATGATACCGCGGCATGGGGGAATGGCAGGGTGTTCGCTAACGATGTGAGCGCTGCTGGTCCCTCCGCTCCTACATCAGGGGCCACGAGTGCCTGTGACAGCCCTGTTGGAGCTGTGGCAATATCGCCAAAGTGGAACCTTGTTGTTAGACAGGGCCGAGCACAGAGAAATAATGCAGAGGGTCAGTCTGCCTTGTTAAAACAGCGTGCTAGAAAACCTGAACGGAGGATGGTTAAGCCGATCGTTGACACTGCTGCACAAGGGGATATAAAGGTGGTTCGAACAAAGTTGGTAAGTGTTTTTGCTACCAAATTCTCACCAGACCTTGAAGCTGAGACACTATCTGGGTACTTATCTGAGCAACTTGGCCGGGATGTCAACTGTCAGCGTATTGTCACCACGAGCAACAGATAGGCTACAGTTCGTTTAAAATGTGGGCTGAGTGAAACGAAGTTGCGGAGTTGTATAAACCAGAATTGTGGCCTGAAGGATGTGTGGTGAGGCGATATTAGCATCTGCTTCAAGACACTAGTACCTACATACAGGGCCACGAACGGATCAGCCCCAGCTTACATCCAGGACATGGTTAAACCCTATACCCCAAACCGCCCACTTCGCTCTGCATCAGCCACCCTGCTTGCTGCCCCCTCACAGCGAGGGAGAACTAATCACTAAACAAAATCCCGACTGTTCACTTTCCTGGCTCCTAAATGGTGGAACGACCTCCCCGCCGACATCAAGATGGCCGAAAGACCACACATCAAGCAAATTTTTGAACCTGCACTTTCATGTCTCTTTGTAGCTTAGCTTATTTAAAGCTAATGTTTTGGACTTACTACTTGTTGTCTCGAGTTTGAACCTTCACAGTTGAAAGCACTTAATTGTAAGTTGCTTTAGATAAAAGCGTCAGCTAAATGACATGTAATGTAATGTAATATTGAGCCACGCAAAGTGGAAGTGATGGGAGCTAGCACAGCTAGTCCTATTCCTGGAATGCGGATACAACTGCACTTCCCAACTAAATTATATGCAGGTTGATTCATATAACTGCCACGGCCTACGTATGGGCAATAGGACAGGAGACAGAAGCCGGTGGAAAATGGTGGATAACCTGCTGCAAAACTGTGACATTTTATGTTTACAAGAAATTTTTTTATCAAAACAGATATTGTGGAAACTGAACTCCTTTTGTGATGGTTCCCATGGGGCTGGTGAGTCCACTACAGACCTATCTATGGGAAAAGTAAGAGAACGGATAGCAGGAGGCGTGGCTATCCTTTGGCACAAAAAACTTGACTCTGTGATTAGTATCATCAGGTTGGAAGTTGACTGGTGTATTGCCTTTCAGATAACAATTAACAATAAGGAGTTTACTATCCTGAATGTATTTACACCATATGAGTCACATCAAAATGAAGATGAATACTTAAATAGACTAGCTTTCATAAACTCTTTTATTTCCGATAACCATCCCACAGTTCACTCTTTGCTAGGCATTTGCTACAGTTCTGTGATGATAATAATATTATACTATCTAGCCAAAGGCTCTTACCTGCAGATAGCTACTGTTACATAAGTGAAGCCTGGCACACCACATCATGGCTAGACCACTGCATCAGTACTTCTGATGCGCATTCTAGCCTGATCTCAATAGAGATTGTGTATGGGGCATCCATGTCTGATCACGTTCCTTTTATTATGTTACTTGACAGTGTTAGTCTCCCTGAGATGTCTCAGGAGGTTTATTGGGCCTGTAATGCTAAACTGGATTGATCTAAGGTCATGAATGAAGATGTGTGTTCATACTGTAGAAGATCTGATGTACTTTTGAGCAATATATCTCTGCACAAAGATACAATTTTGTGTTCTGATGTAAATTGTAACATAAGCTCTCACCGTGAGGACCTTTATGTATGAACGTATTGTGAGATCTGTGTATGAGGCCAGTAGGCCATTATTTATTTATCCTTATAATAGACACAGTATCAAGTCAGGGTGGAACAAACATGTGGCGGTTCATCATGCTGAAGCTAAGAATGTTTTGAGGCCTGGGTTCAGGCAGGCAGGCCCAGAGACGGGCCAGTCTTGGAACTCAAAAAGCATACTAATGCTAGTTCTAAATATGCACTTCGGTATGTCAACAAACAGGAGCAAGAACTAAGTGCTGACTCTATGGCTGAAAGGTTCCTTGGTAATGATGTTACTGGCTTCTGGAAGGAGGTGAGAGCTCTGAACAGGTACAGCTAGTGTATTATCAAAAGTCCTGGAAAGAATATTATTGGATAGGTTGTGTGTTTTTCTGTACTGATCTTTGTATCTATGCACTACAGGAAATGATACGAACCTACAGAAGACAAAATTCCTCTGTTTTTATTGGTTTTATTGATGCCTCTAAGGCTTTTGACCAAGGTAACCATCACAATCTGTTTATGAAATTGAGCCGAAGAGGAGTACTTAACAATATAATTAGAATCCTTGCTTTTTGGTATTCCAATCAGAGCATACAGATCAAATGGGGGGCTGTATTCTCTACTCCTTTTGGTGTTGGTAATGGAGTCTGTCAGGGGGGATACGATCACCAGCCCTCTTTAATATTTACATGGATGACCTGTCTGACCAGCTAAGAGAGTGTAAAACAGGATGTATGATTGGTAACATGCTAGTGAACCATCTTTTCTATGCTGATGATTGAGCTGTTGTCTCTCCTAGCAGTGCGGGGTTTCAGGAGTTGTTGAATATATGTTCCGATTATGGTGTTAAATTTGATGTGAAATATAATGCCAAAAATAGTGTGGTTATGATCTTTAGAGTTAAAGGGGATAAGGACTTTATTTTTCCATCTTTTCATCTGTCACGGCAAGTGCTAACTGCTTGTTGTAAAATTAAGTATTTGGGTCACATCTTAACGGATCAAATGTCTGATGATGATGACGACGAACATGCTTGCCAGGAAGTTTTCATTGTGTTCTGATACTGTCAAGATAAACCTCTTTAGAGCATATTGGACTGCTTTTTACACTGCCACCTTGTGGGTTAGGTTTAAAGAGGCAAGTCTCAATGAGCTGTGAGTTGCTTATAATGATTGTTTGCGCATATGTCTCAGAAAACCAAGGTGGTGTACTGCAAGTGATTATTACTGGTGTAGCGGTCTTTTTTAATTTGTGTCTGTTCTTTTGTATCTGTCCTTTTTATTTGTGTTGTTTTTCTAGTCTATTAATAAAAAGGCTATCATAACCTAATTCTAACCCTAATCCTAAACCCAAGTTTTAACCCTCAGACAGCCCTTTAAAGTTGTGGGGTCCAGCATGTTCGCCCCACAAAGCTGTCTGGACCCCACAAGTATAATGTATTCCGGGTTGTTGGACCCCATGAATATAGTTAAACAAGAAAACACAACAGGACCAGACACTGTTTTTGTGACAATATGTCTTTTATTTTTGAATGCTTAGTTGATTATATAGTAAAGGAAATCAGCTGAATAAAGAACACAACACATCAGTTTTAAGAATAAAAAGTAACCAGTTCATTAAACCAGTGGACTATGTGAATTATTAATAGTTATTATGAAGTGTTATCACAGTTGCATTCTCCTCTTGTATCACAGAAAGGTGTGACAAAATATAAACTTTAATTTCTATCTGGACATTTTGGATAAATAGGTTTACCTTTGGACGGAGTCAGGCTAGCTGTTTACAGTCTTTTTGCTTAGCTAACGTGCTTGAGGGAACTTCATATTTAGCGTACACACATGAGAGTTGTATCGATCTGAACAATAACTCTCAGAGAGAAATCTAATTATTGTGTCAATATTTTATCAGATGAGTGGGCGCTGTTCATATCAGATAATATTCAGTAAATGAAAATGGAAAAGATGTGTGAGTATCCAAATGTTTTCTGTATTTTATTTTATGTCATTTACTGTAGATTTAAAGTCCAATTACTGATATGTTTTTGTCCAGCTCAGTGAGCCAGTTTCTGTCTAATTTTAAACCCAAATGTGAACTGTTCCCTAACTCTTCAGATAATAAACAAGTGAAAGTGAGTCATCTGTCAGCAGAGAGCTGTTTCTGTCTGCTGAACAAACTGAAAGTGAATCAATGATAGAGATTATAGATGAGCTGTAGAGGTATCATGATGGTGTGGTAGAGTTACACATACAGGTTCTTGGAGCACACAAAAGAAAGTGGGGTGCTAAAAGGCCTGTCGTTCCAGTTCTTTCCTGTAGAGAGAGTTGCCAACCAATGAATTACAGTTAATGTCAAACTTTTATGATTGAGACTGCAACATACGACAATATGTTTTTAATGTATTATTTACCTTCAAAGTTCATCTCAAGACAGTTCTCCACTCCGCCGGCATTGTCAGGCTGCCCCGCATTGAAGATTTTGTAGTCGAATTTGGATCCATCAGTCCACACCCACGTACCCTCCTGGAGGAGAAAGATTGGTTTAAAGTCAAAGTGAAATCAAGAGTTCTTGTTGTTGTGATACTCATTCAGGCCACAAGAAGATCCTTCCACCTGGTTTTCTACTGGTCACATGACAGTTTAATGGTCTTTATAGTTACATTTATCAGAGAAAAGGTGACTGTTAGCTGGGTACAGAGCACCGCGAGGTTAAGGTCCTTTCAGAGTTATAGTTGAGTTTAGCAGACAAAAAGTGAGCGTCATGCAGCGACGACAGTAAAGTTTAGAAAAACCAAAACAACTAGTTAAGATTAGAAAAAAGATGGTGTTTGGATTAAAACACTTCCAGGACATGAACACCTGTTTCCTGGGTGAAACATCCCCCCCGACCTCCTCCCTATGAGCTTCTTCACACTATTATACAGCAGCAGTCAATGTGCTGCTGACATTAATTAATATGTGGAATAAATACAGATAACAGATATTTACTTTTCACAGCTATATGTAAGAATGTTTCATGAGAACAGGCTGAGAGACAGGCGACATCACTTCCTGTGTGATGATAAAAGTCTTACCTGCACTGTGTCACTGCCTCCGATCCAGGAAGTTTTATATGTACCAGTCACTTGGTTAATGAAGTCTCTGAGGAATGTATGTTCCTCAGCTGAGTGGATGGAAGCCAGATGCCCACCAGCGGCCTGGCAGAAGTTCTAATGGAGACAATATCATCAGTTTAAAACATTTAGAAAGAAACTAAAACATAATCACATTATTAACAGATCTCAGGGCAGTTTTACAGTCACAGGGCGCATTTTTATACTTTTAATCAGTAGTGTGGAAGAAGTATTCAGATCACTTACTTCAGTAAAACTACTAATACAACACTGTAAAAATACTGTATTACACTAAAAGTAAATGTAGGGTACTTAGTTACTGGTATTAATACTTTACCTAGGTACATTTTCTTGATGATACTGACATACGTTCAATGCAGGGCTTTTACTCTATCAGAGTATATTTACAGTGTCATTTTAGTACTTTTACTGCAGTAAAGTATTAGAATACATTGGTATTATAGCATACATGTGTTATGATAGAAAGAACTGCTGTACCTGTGCATCGGGCCAGGTCTTTGCCTGGATGTAGAAAGCGAAACAGCGAGAGCCAAACTGTGTCCAATTAGGAGGGCAGGGAAGTGCACCCTGTAAGGACAAACAAGCCAAAAACAATCACTAGTCTATATTGACAACTGTAGAGCTGGCAATGCAAGACTACAATCAGAGTAACCCAACGAGTCAGAGACACTGTTCTGAATGAACTTTCTCTGCATTGCTAAAGTCCTGAATACAAGCTTACCATTACCTCATTCTGCTGTTTGCACCCACCTCGTTAATGCACATTTTTTGGAAGCTCACTGTGCCTCATGTGAAAGTCTGCTTTCCTCCCTAAGTACATTGTTAGAAAGGGCACAACATGCACTACATTTTGATGAAGAGTTAAAACTGTAGATGGTATAGCAAATTAAGAGAACTTAGCTTCTGCTGCTGTCTGTCGGCTGGGTCCTGCACTCTGAAAATCTCATCCATTACATCCTAATGTCAAAAATGTCAGAAGGCCATTTTCTCTAACTTTCAAACAAGGTTAAATATTTTAAATAGTATTAATGGGATTTGGAAGTTGAACACCATCCTGAATGTTTAAAATATGTGGAACATTTTAAAGTATGAATGGAGTTTTTTGGTGAATGTATAAATGAATTTGTGTAAAATTTGAATGTTCAAAAATTTTTATCTGTATGCATTTCACATTAGGTAATATTGTGAGACAATTAACAATGTGCATTTTTTATTTGATGTATAGTAGTTTAAAATGTTGTATGGCTTGGTCATATGTTACATATGTGAAATTTTAGTTGGAGGTTATCATTAATGCTAGCTAACACAGTGAGATCCGCTATCATAAATTATTAACCAGCACTTGGATTAGAAAAGCATACGAAATGTGTGGAAATATTATTACTAGCATAAAAAAACGTCAGTAAACTTAAATGTGTAGAAATCTTAATGGGTAAAGTAACTAGTAACTAAAGCTGTCAGATGAATGTAGTGAAGTATAAAGTACAATATGTCTCTCTGAAATGTAGCAGAGTAGAAGTAGAAAGTGGCATGAAAAGAAAAGACTCAAGTAAAGTACAAGTACCTCAACATTTGGACTGAAGTAGTTATATTCCACCCCTGGTCTAGACCAGGGATCTTCAACGTTTTTTTAGCCAAGGACCCCTTAACTGAAAGAGAGACGGATCGGGGACCCCCTACCACATATATTGTATAAAATTGAGTTGCATATTCATCTGGTCCTACAATAACTTTTAGGGCAACCTAACGCATTTTTAGATACCTTTTTTTGCATAGAATACTAAGCTATTCATATAGCCTAATAATTTTTGGCATGCTTTTATAAATCATGTTTTAATGTTAAACACACATGTGGAACAGTCAATCCGTTGGGATGAACTGTATCTGTGGATGTCTACCTTAGTGACTACATGACCTACAGGCCAGTAAGCCTATCATCAGTGGGGATTCATATTTGCTAATAATATGTTGGAATCATGTTAAGACTTTTTAATTTTTGAAAAAACGTAGAAAAGATGTCATCCCCCATCTCTCTCCCCCTTTCATGTCAGGACCCCCTGTTGAAGATCCCTGGTCTAGACAAAGACATTCTAAGAATTTACTAGTATTTCATTATATTTTGACAGTTATATATTAAAATCTACTCTAAAGTATTAGAGTACATAGGTATTACATAGGTATTAAGTATACTTGTGTTATGATAGAAAGAACTGCTGTACCTCTGCATCGGTCAAAGTCTTTGTCTCGATGTTGAAATTGAAACAGCGAAAGCCAAACTGAGTCCAACCAGGAGGGCAGGAAGGTGCACCCTGCATTAATAAACAAGCCAAAAACAATCAGACTAGTTTATGTCGACAACTGTTCATTTAAGGTGAGAGTTCCTCCGCAGCGCTGTGGAGATAGAGCTGGCAATGCAAGACTACAATCAGAGCAACCCAACGATTCAGAGATACTGTTCTGACCTGGGCAGGAGGTTTTAGTTTCTTCACATCACTGTGATCACAAAAATGTCAATTTATTATAAGTTACACAATACTTTGACAGCCAATGATATTTACATTTGGGGAGACCGGACTGATGTTCTTCTGTTTATTGTTAATCACCATCTAACTCAGACAGTTAAGAGCTACATTTAGCTTTAGATGTTATACGAATATGGTCCCTGTTGCACAGGTTTTGTTAGCTCAAATTCTTTAATGCACATTTATGAGTGCAACTATTATTAACAAAAATGGAGAGCTGAGGCTTATCAGTAGCAGTTTTAACAATTAACAAGTGTGCAGTTGACTTTAATGTGCTGCAAACAGCACAAACAGAAAGTCAAAACAAACAAACATACGAGCATTTGTATGTGCAATAACATCTGCTGAACAGGTCCGACATTTACTCAAAAGTGAAGATTGTAAACTGTATATTAAAATAATATAAAATGTTTTTGTAATGTAGCTAAACACCAAATTTCCATTTTTTTATTACGTGACAAAATCCGGGAAATGAGCTGCCAGATCTTGTTCCGTTATTTTAGTGATTTATTTCTTAAGAGTGTACATACATATGCAGTCAACAGTCCGCTGGACAAGCAGAGCAACAAAGCAAACGGAAAGACTGATGTCATCTGTGGAAAGAAGTTAAACAAAGTCATCATACTGCAGACAAGGAAATAATGTCAGACAATGAATGACTGCAATTGATCATTAATGAGCCATTTATCAAAGTAAAGTATCCTGCTTATCCGGGGTGGGGTCGACCCCATACTTCCCTTTCCCGAGCTTCGTTAGCCAACTCTGACTGGGGGATCCTGAGGTGTTCATAGGCCAGGTGGAGAGATATAATCTCTAAACCTAGTCCTGGGTCTTCCCCGAGGCCTCCTCCCAGCTGGACGTGCCTGGAACTCTTCCCTAGGGAGGCGCCAAGGAGGCATCGATACCAGACACCTGAACCACCTCAACTGGCTCTTTTCAACACAAAAGAGTAGCTGCTCTACTCCGAGCTCCTCACGGATGACTGAGCTTCTCACCCTATCTCTAAAGGAGACGCCAGCCACCCTTTTTAGGAAACCCATTTCGGTCACTTGTCCCTGCGATCTCGTTCTTTCAGTCATGACTCAGCCTTTATGACCACAGGTGAGGCTAGGAAAGGAAACAGACCAGTAGATCGAGAGCTTTTCCTTCTGGCTCAGCTCTTTTTTTATCACAACAGTGTGATAAACTGAATGTAATACCACCCCCACTGCGCTGATTCTCTGGCCAATCTCCCGCTACGCTGTCCCCTCACTCACAAACAATAACCCATGGAACTCCCTGGAATTCCTGCACTTGGGACTCATTCCCTCCCCCCAAAATGTCCTCACAATAAAGATAGTATTAGTTATATTAAAACTAAAAATAGAAATTTTGATAATAAATTGAAATATAAATACCTTTGCTGAGGTGGTGATTGGCTTACACAGAGAAGAAAAACAAGCTGATGAGAAAATGTCACAGATCTGAATAGTATAACTCAACACTCAATAATAACAAGTTATGTTAAACTTAACCTGATTTACATCATTAATATATCCACAATCTGTACTTAGATTTATCTTTACTCAACAGGAATAAACTCTGCAATCTAGCATAAACAAAATATATCAAATTTTCAGGCAAATCTTTCAGTGATAATGATGACAATATAGGTGGAAATGTCCATCATACTCACATCAGTAATATTTGTTCTGCCTGGTTTGGTTTGGAGGGAAAAGAGAGTCACTTATATACCTTAGAAAGTAGGGAGTGGTCTTAATCATGATTGACAGTTCATGCAATGACTGTATATTTAACCAACATTAAACAGGATGTGAAAGTCAGGATGAGGTGTATGACAGTATCTGGATGCAATGAACAATGTGTGTGTAACCGGTGGACTTCTGCATTGTGTTTATTTTATTAACCACACCATGACACCAGGATCTCTTTATGATGATATCCGTTTATTCTCTCTGGTGACATCGGTCTGTCACAACCAGATGGACCAGAGGAGAACAGGCAGAGAGCAAGGGGGGATCATCATGTTACACTGCATGAGTTTGATAGCTGTACACATTAAGATCATTAAGTGTATGGCACATCCACACTGGCACTACTTCACACTGGCCCTGTGAAACAGCTCAGATCTGATTGCGGCACTAACTTTCTTGGAGCGTGCAAGGAGCTTGGGATGGACAAAACCGTGCAGACATATCTCAGTGAGCAGGGTTGCCGCTGGGTTTTCAACCCATCAAATGCCTGTTGTATGGAAGGCTCTTTGGAGCAAATAGTTGGCATTGCAAGTGAATCCTTGGTTCAATATTTCTTCAGCAAAACACTCGCCTTTCCCACAGAGTGCTTTGCACATTAGTGGTAGAGATCACAGCTATCATAAACAATGACAGAATTTCATTTTTGTGAGGAAGAATGTTTCACTGAAAAGTATGAAAACATTTCTTGCAAGTAAAAAGTAACGAAGATGCTTGAGCGAAATGTAGTGGAGTAAAAGTAAAAGTCTCCAGAAATATAAATAACAAAGTAAAGTTCAGATATGTAAAAATTCTACTTAAGTACAGTAACAAATAGAGGTACAGCGAGATTTTGTCCCACGAGATCTCATCACACGCGTCCACAGCGTGAAGTTCCCTGTGGTGCTGTCTCGAGCAGACCACTCTCTTTCTCTGTTAAAATGAGTCTGTAAGCAGACTGCAAAACCTAACTTTACCTTTTATGATATTAATCAAAGAGAGAATTTCTACATCCATCCTATAATGGTCATAAATCGATACTAGCCTACTTCTTTGTTTAGTGCTGCAATTAATAAAATGCAGAGGAGGAAAAAAGAGCATCTGTCTTCACAAAAATCATCTGTTGAGTGTTTGATGGAAAGGTGTTTGTTCTTTAGAATGTAATCACTGTGTTATGTTATTATTTCGGTCTATTTCAGCCAGGGAAGCTGGGTTGTTTTTTATTGATATTTTTAAAACTATAATGCTATTTCTATCAACATTTATTTAGATGTTATCATGGTATTCATTTCTTTATTTTAATTATATTATTTCAGTCTTATTACTGGGGAAATATTACAGTATGATGTAAAACAGAAGATTACAATATTATGAGCTGAGCTGGGTGCTTTCAAAGCCGATATCCCACAATGCAACGCGAGCATTCAGATCAGAGATTTGGACAGCGATCAGAGGGTTTTTAACGACAATATCGCTTCAATGTACATACATTTAATCAGTGGTTTAGTCACCAGCAACAACACGTTGGTAAGTTATGCACCATAATAACACGGCGTCTTTGAAAGATTGCTGCACGTTGATAATGGCAGCCTCCGCCTATTTACTCCTCCTATTTACCTTAAAACTTGAAAAAACACTTTGATGGGCTTATAAATAAGCCAATGGGTGAACTTGGGTCCGTGAGCTGAGCAATCAGATTTACGTCTCCTCACATCCCTTTTGGCGCCTGCATCAGAACGTAGGAGGCTGCCATTATTCACTCAGTAAGATAAAAAGAACGCCAGTTAGTGAAATAAATCAATTCTACATACTAAATACTATCTAATACTGGCTATACCTTGTTGTAAATAGAGCAAAAGAGAGAGTGCCTGAATTAACTATTGCCACGGAGTTATAGGCAGTAAAATGGTGAGTCACTCTTTAACACTAGTTTGCTAGCATCCATGTTAATCGGTGCTAATAGCGCTAAGCTAACGGGTTAGCTAAGGTGCTGTTTTCATATGCTAATAGGGTAATTAGCCACAAAAGGGTAGCAGACTAGCTACTGCATATTGCCTGTGAAAAGGCTAATGATTCTATCTATTGGTTATGGAAAGTAATGTTGCTTTTCAACACTATTGCTAGCTGTGGGTATTTTGTTGAATGAATGTTAGTACAAATTATGAGTTTAATTGTTTAATTCGAATTTATGGTGAAGTAGCTAACTTCGGCCACGTCCACACGTACCAAAACAATCTTTTTTTTACCCGTCTTCCCTGGATTCGTTTCAAGAATGTTTGCGTCCAAACGAATCCATTTGTAAATGACTCAACACGCTACTTCATATTCCAGGCCTATAGGTGGCACTGTTTCTGCTACAGAAATTCACAAAAATCGGAGAAGA
Source organism: Perca schrenkii (assembly GCA_025617405.1). Lineage (NCBI taxonomy): Eukaryota > Metazoa > Chordata > Actinopteri > Perciformes > Percidae > Perca > Perca schrenkii. Next base: position 42,315 of record JABUOV010000238.1, read on the forward strand.
AGAGCATAGTCACTTCCACTTCCCATCATAACATGACTAGCTAGACTAACGCTCTCTTAATACATCCGTGGACTATAATAACTTTCACCACTGCTCATTTTATAAAGGCCGCCGCAAGAAAACGTGTCTTTGTTTACATTATATACTGTGCTGTTGGATTGCTTTTTATTTTGAATGATTGCAGCGCGCTAGCAGCTAGCTCTAACATCGGCAGTCAAACAAACATCAATGATCCATGAATGATGTCTTTTTGATAATCTATACGTTTTTTTTTTCTACATTAAGCTGTGGTAAAAGTTACTATAATCCGTTCAAGGAGTTGATAAGCAGACCGATTAGATAGCTAGTTGATAAATTGTCTACTTTTTTAAACAGATAGCCATAGCAGCTAACGTTAACGTTATGTCGCTGCTGGAGCATCAGCTACTTTAGCGATGTTTAACATTGGCTAGCTACATAATGTTAGCAATATATCTTGTGTAGAATCCAGAGGGAGGTGTCGTGGAGCAGAGACCAAGTATTTAGATGAAGTGAGCTGGTTTAACCATGGAGATGGGATATGCTCGCTTAGCTTCACCGCAGTTGTGTGTGTCAGTGGCCGTGGGTAAGAGAGGGTGTAAAAGAGGGGTGTGGCGATGACATCATTGATACGGACACGTATTCGTATTTCGCCATCCAAACGAAGTCAAACGAGAGCCGTTTTCGGATTTTTTCACCCTGAGACCAGGTTTCAAAAAAGTGCGTTTACAGGATTCTTTTGGACGGTCGGCCCAAACGATGCAAAACATGTGCGTTTGCACAAAAAAACGTTTCCGTGTGGATGGCCCCTTAAACAGGCTAATTTTTAGTGCATTCCTTCTACTGTTACGGGTGCAGGGAGGGATAAATAAGCATGCATGTCTTAATGCCTCTAGATTACAACACTGTAGCTTAAGTTATGGAAAAATAATACAATTTGAGAGATGTTTACATGCAATTTATGCAATTATATTTAGGATAGTGTTAATGTTACTAAGGTTCCATACAACTTGAATTATAAATGTATTATAAATGTGCTTTTGGTACTTGAAAGGGATTTATATACTTTTGATACCTAAGAGAAAAAATGTAAGAACAATGTACAAACTGAATAGAGGTTTAGATATTTCAATAGGGGTTAAGTGAAATATGCCCTCATTTTATTTTCATTTTAGCCTAAGCAATTGATTTTATTACTGAATAGTAATTGAGAGAAATTATTTGGCCTTATCTATAGGTGGAGGAGGTGAAAAGGCTACGCAGGGGAGGTCCAGTCCACGGAGGGATATTGAATCACATCGATTCTTCACATCCCAGAGACTTCCAGGGTTCAGAGATTCCCAGTTCAGTGGGCTGGGTGGCGAGCTACAGGATCGAGACTCTGAACGTAGACGGATTTCCCTTGATTCATTCTTCATAGTGGAAGGACAAACGGAAACCAAACTCCTATGGGCCCCAATGTTGAACATCTCTGAACTCTTGTCATCAAAGAACAATTGAGCTCATAAAACTGAAAAAGGTTTCTTTTATGTGTGCAATTTATTTTTTCAGTTAGTTTATCTGTATGTGTGCCATATTTCTGTGTATATTAATACACTTCTCAAACTTTATCCTGGTTTTCTAGTCTCTTTATTGACGTTCAATTCTCTGGCTCTTAACAATCTAGTTTTCCTCTTGTTCTGGTCCAAATTCACACTAGTATCAACTACATAACACTACTGTCAACAAAGATTTTTTAGATCAGATGATTATGTGTTAGGGCCGGGACACATTAAGCCTATCGGCCGTATTAAGATTATCGGCCGTGGGACAGTCTGGCGAGGACAGTGACTCAAATCTGTTCGGTGTGTCCTGTGCCATCGTCCGTCTGGGGGGCTGTCGGCGTTCATTTTGGCCGACCTGACATGTTCGGTCGGCAGCAGGGCCGTCGGGACTCACCCGGAAATGACGAGCGGAACAGCCTGGTCTCATAATATTATATTTTATGCAGGAAGACTTTAACTGAACATGTGACCCTCAATACAGCCTGGTCTCATTGAATTCCGTAAAATGGGCACGGACTGGTAACAGCTCATTCCGTGGTGGTGGTACGGAATGTGTGAAAATTCCGTGTGGCCACCACGGAAAACAATGCCAATAAAAAGTCAATGAGAAGATGACGTGGCACGGTAGTGAGTAGTATGTAAGGCCGGAATTCCACATAAGGAGGTTGGTTGGGGTGGTGGATGGGTAAAACACAGGACTTTCACTCAGGAGAGCGAAGTTTGCGTCCCGCGTGTGGCGTTTGTCGGTTGTGTTTTTATTTTTTTTTTTTTTAAGCGTGTCCCGCGTGTGGCACTGAACCGTAAGCCCACCCACGACCTTTTCCTGAACCCAACCGTCCCGTTCTTGTCGCGTGTCACGGAACCGTAAGCCCACCAACCGTTTTTTTCCAGCGATCCGCGTGTCATGTAAGCCCGTATGTCGTTTTCGGTGATCCGTGTTCATTACACGGAATTCTTCCGTGGGCCCATCACGGAATTTGGCGATCCGTTGGCGATCCGTGTTCATTTAACGGAATTATTCCGTGAAACTGCCACGGATTTTGAGTTAAGGGTCCGTGCCCATTTTACGGAATTCTGTGAGATCAGGTTGAGTGGAATGAGGGGACTAGAGTCTCTCAAAATCTGATGGAAATCTTTTAAACTGACCTTTGTTGAGCTGAAATGAAGACAGATTCAGCAACTGCATCACAGCCTATTTCTCGCTTAAAATGTTTTCAGAAACACGTTTCAGTGAACTATTTTAGTACAATATGAGATTGAATTCTGAACGGCCACCATGACAGTCTGGCTTTGAATTTCCGGAGAAAACAAACCCATGTGACGCGTTCGTCCAATCAGCTGCCGGTTTTCATTTCTTGGGCAACATTACAGATTAGCGCCGCCTGCTGTTATAGAGATGTATTACGTCTCGTCTCCTCTCATCTTTTTGGTCTTTTCTGTGGCAGTTTTTGGACCCTCGGGGACGCGACGGGGTTTTCTGTCAACGGTTGCCTACTGTGCTCTATTTGTGTCTACACCTTTAGGAAGGTAATTTCGTGTGCGATAGCATGATATCTTAATGACAAATCAGAATGGTACCACTTTACTTGAGGTCAAAAAATGTATTTGTTACACTGTCATAATGTTGTTATGACAGCTAGTCTTATCCTTCATAATATCTTAATGACAAATCAAAATGGTACCACTTTACTTGAGGTCAATAATGTATTCGTTACACTGTCATAATGTGGTAATGACAGCAAGTGTTATCCATGATATCTTAATGACAAATACAATTGTTACCACTTTACTTGAGGTCAATAGTCATAATGTTGTCATGACAGCCAGTTTTGTGAAATATCCTGTCACACATCTATCTGACCAAGTGCTAGAATTGGTCTCTAACCTTGCACATCTAACAGAGATGGGGACTCGAGTTTGAGACTCGGACTCGAGTGCGACTTAAGTCGCACACACAGTGACTTCAGACTCGACTTGAGACTCGTCCTCGAAAGACTTCAGACTCGACTCGGACTCGAGCTGCGGGACTCGTGAACAATGTTGATTTTTAGGAAACGTCTGACGAGCTCGCTATACCCCTCCCTCCGTTACCTATAACCTGCCTGCGTAACACGTACGTATTGCTGGCTCGAGGACAACAAACAAACATGTCAAATTCACCGGCCGCTGCTGTGCCATTCATCGTAAGTTTTGCTTTCAAAAACTTTAAACAAGACAGCCCTAACAAAAGAAGCGCTCAATGCAAAATATGCGGTATCACGATAAAAGATTCTGGCTCAATCACATCTAATTTGATCAGGCATCTGAAAACGCACCCTGATAGGTGAGTAAACATGTTTAGCTCAGCATTGACCATCTACCGTTAGCTTGCTTCTTGCTTTAGCTACGACCTAACGTTACGGGAGGTTAACTCCGACTGTCTTCCTTATCAAATATAAAATGAGCGTTTGTTTAAATGCCAAACTTGTGGTGGTCGATTAACGTTACGTTAATCATTTAGGTGCCGCAGTCTGCCATCACGTTAATTATTAACGTTGTCTGCAAACAGGTTACAGGATTATTGTTGATCATATAACGTTACAGTTTCATTTAGTTATAACGTTACACTGGTTTGAGAGTCTGGGATGTGTTGACTTACAGTAGTTTATAAGGTATGATTAGTTGCATAGGCAGTGCACATTACATGGATCTGCCACTAAGTAAATAACGAATAATTGAGGATTCTCTATCATAAGGAAGTGCACTGTAGTGTGTTAAACATTTCATTTGGTTGCAATAGTGTTTTGCATTTAGCTACATTGTGATGTTTTGCAGTGTTGAACTAAATAGGAGTATGTCAATTTTAGTGTTGTGAGTTATAATATTTTCTATATTTGGTCTTATGGCCCCACAGAGCCAGCACAATAGGAGCCAAGACCTTTCATTATAATTCATCAACAGACAGGGAGTCCTTTTTCTTCAGAGCCTCAATTTTTGGTCTGTATGTTACTTAAAGTACAGATATTAACTTAAAAGTAAAGCATTCTTAGTTTTCATCATGTTGCAATAGTCTGTTTACACTGATTATATACCAAAATCAAAGCTGATACTGTATGCTGATAGATAAAAGGAGTCATAATAACATATTGCATGCTTTGAATTTCTTATATATAGCTATGCAGTGTTCTAAGCAGCCTGGATGGGTCGCTGTACGTGATGCAACACTTATTATAACCACAAGAGACTTGAGACTTGACTTGGACTCTAGCTCAGTGACTTGTGAGCATCTCTGACATCTAATTATAATAATCATTAGGTCAACATGTCATGAATACAAGTTGTCATGACCAAGACAACTTCTGGTTAATCTCACTTTGATTAATGTCAAGTTGTCATAATCAAGACAACCCAAACAATGTCAACTTGTCATGACAAAAACCGCATGACACTTAATGACAGAAGTCATAAACGGATGATCAGTCGCTCAGGAAGTTATAGGCTACAGTTTCCCTCAACTGCAGCCGGGACATTCTAAAAAGCTTAACGTGAAAAAGCTTAACGTGGTTTAATGTACCTAAACAATGATAAATCAGATATTAGTCAGTTATCAGTCAGATAATGTCCATAACGACTTTGGGTTAGATTTTCTGATCATTGTTTAGGTACATTAAACCACGTTAAGCTTTTTTCACATTAAGCGTTAGAATGCATTAGAATGTCTTTGATCGGTGATTTTCAACAAGGGCAGCATGGTAGCCCAATGGTTAGCACTGTGACCTCACAGCAAGAAGGTTCTGGGTTCAAATCCAGATCGTTCCGGGCCTTTCTGTGTGGAGTTTGCATGTTCTCCCCATGTTTGCGTGGGTTTCCTCCGGGTGCTCCGGTTTCCCCCACCATCAAAAACGTACTAGGTTCTCCAGTCACTGCCCTTGATCAAGGCACTGGCTCAGATCTGGAGCTGTGATTGGCTGCCCACTGCTCCCTTGAGGGATGGGTTAAATGCAGAGAATGAATTTCGCTATATGTATGTGACAGTGAAGTACCGTTACTGGGGACTGAGGTCAGCAAGCTTAACGGCAGCAACAGAAAGTTTGCTGGGATTGTTAACGGTGGCGTAACGGTAACGTTACAGCCGTGAACTTCATTTCCTCAGCTAGTTCGACTCTCTTGGGGCAAAGTAGGGACAGAGCGTCAGAGGCAGGGAGAGAGGGTAATAAATAAATGTGACAATATGAAATAAAATTCCCTCCGAGCGTTATCAAGTGTACAGGTTTCCAAAGTAATTTTAGCCTGGGCTGAAAGCAACACTGGAAGGCTACGCTGGCGCTGTTGCCTTGGAAATGACAACATCCGGTCTCTGAATATGAAAAAACAAGCCTTCTTTCATTTCTATTTTCAAGTGTTTGTTTTTTTTGTTATACGAAATAGAAAATGAAAATCACAGCATATTTTAAATTTCTCCCATCCCCTTTTGACCATGAAATTTTAAAACGAAAATCAAATAACCATTTGTTTTTTGTTTTTTAATACCGGTTTATGAAATGAAAATCGAATGAACAAAAAAGTACACGGACCGTAACTGTTAGTTATATAGGAGAGAAGACAGTCATTTGAGTTCATGGCAACTCCAGTTGCCAGTTTTACTTAATCATCAAATTCATCCAAAACCTTCACTTATGTGAAATAAGTTGTGCTGCTCCTGAGTTTTTCCATAACACTATTATAGCCAGAATACCATAACCAGAATCAGCATGTAAACATACAGGGAATTTAATCTGTTTTTTTTTTGTGTACTTGCACGGAATTAGACATTGAGCTAAAAACAAGGAAACAAAGACAAAAAAACTTTGATAGGACAGAGTCAAAGTCAGTGCTTGTACCAAACCAACTTGTCCTTAATGTGAGTTTTGTTTGGCATGTTCAAACACGCCAACACGGATATCCGTGTTGGCGTGTTCAAACAGATAAAACTCACATACATCCCTGCTGAACACATAACTGGTTTGAATGGTTTGCCAAGTGAGGTAATGGAAGATGGATTCTACACACAATGGCCCTCATTTATGAAACGTGCGTACGACCTAAAACAGGCGTAAGACGGGCGTACGCCGATTCCTACACAAAGCTCGGCATTTATCAATTTGGACGTGAGCGTAGGCTGCGATCAAATCTCACGTCTGGTCTGAACTCGTGTACGCAAGTTTTGGAGTCAGTGTGGACTTGCGGTGCAGCATATAATCAGTTTAACAGGAGAAGGAGAAGTCATCAGTTGATCACGTATCAGCAGTAGCAGATCTGGCTCTTTTAGAAGACCTCTATGCGCCGGTCTGCAACATTGTTTTAGCCTGGGGGGGTTCTGCACAACATCGCGCAGGAAAACACGGTGCCATAAATGTAGCGATGGAGCCAGATGACCCGATGCCCAGAGAGAAGTGTCCAGAACAGCCCCAGGTGGGGGCTATACCAAGGAGACAGGATATTATTCCTCACTTTAAAAGGTATAGCCTATAGTGTTGTGTTTGGCAATGATATTCAATACACGAAACATGACGATGCACAACATTTTTATTTCTTCTTCAGGTTTTTGTTTCTCTTTCAAGTGAATGATTTATTTCTGCCATTGACCGAGTTGTTTCGGCTTGTTTTTCCAGCCCCTCTGCTGTCAGGAGACAGGGTCCAGCACAGGGGGGGGGCGGAGGACACGCACTCTCCCTCAGCTGTTGCCTCGTTCAGACTCATGAAAAAAAACACGAGTGAAATAAAAGACACTGCATAAACTCCGCTACCGTGTGTTTATTTAATTATAGGTACACCATGTAGGCCTAAGAGATTACAATAGAAGCCTGTATATTACTATTAGGACTATAGAAAAATGTGTCAAGGATGTATAAATTAAATAGGCTAAACTTCAGCTGGAGTCCGATTTACTACGGCAACACTGTTGACCGCATCAGTGATCTCTTTCCATTCAGCATTCTTTCTACAGTCTTTAATACCAGTTTTCAGGCTGACAAATAGTACACACGTCAGTGCAAATGAACCGAAGATATCAGGGTTTCAATCTCCACCTCTGAAAAGTGCCGCTTCTCAGCCGGATTACGTCTCGCCATGTCGTTAATTGTAGGGGCGAGGCCTCAAAACCCAGAATATATTGGGGCGTGCTATTCTAATGACGATCGTTTTCAGCCGCGGCATTTATCAATGTTCTTACGCTCTGATTGGTGTGATACGAACTTTTCATGAATCCCACGTGAAGCCTGTCGTAAGATTATTTCTGCGCTCATATCTGCGCTGGTTTCTACGTTAGGTTGATAAATGAGGGCCAATGTGTGTGAGTGCGTGTGTGTGTGTGTGTGTGTAAGTGTGTTAGAGGAGGGAGATGTATGTTTGACAGGATGTCATGTGTGTGTGTGTGCGTCCCTCCCTCTCTCTCCCTCCTTCCATTCCTCCCTTCCTCTCTCCCTTCCTCCCTATCTCCCTCCCTACATAAGGTATTAAATAAGTTTTAAAAGGGTATAGCTCTAAAATGTTAAGACAATTAACACTTCACCATTAAAACAACACTGTATGTATTTAAAATTTAAGCAAAACTGGGGTATTATAATTTATATATATTGTATTGGTAAGGCTTGCATCGCTATAACCCACCAGACTCCATGTAAATAATCAGTACTTTAAGCATCCTAAATTCATCAGACTTGTATTCATATTCTCTCTCTCTCTCTCTCTCTCTGTCTCTCTCTCTCTCTGTCTCTCTGTCTCTCTGTCTCTCTCTCTCTCTGTCTCTCTCTCTGTCTGTCTCTCTCTGTCTCTCTCTCTCTGTCTCTCTCTCTCTCTGTCTCTCTGTCTCTCTGTCTCTCTCTCTCTCTGTCTCTCTCTCTCTCTGTCTCTCTCTCTCTCTCTCTGTCTCTCTCTGTCTCTCTCTCTGTCTCTCTCTGTCTCTCTCTCTCTCTGTCTCTCTCTCTCTCTGTCTCTCTCTCTCTGTCTCTCTCTCTCTGTCTGTCTCTCTCTCTCTGTCTCTCTCTCTCTGTCTCTCTCTCTCTCTGTCTGTCTCTCTCTCTCTCTGTCTCTCTCTCTCTGTCTCTCTCTCTCTCTGTCTCTCTCTCTGTCTCTCTCTGTCTGTCTCTCTCTCTCTCTCTCTCTGTCTCTCTCTGTCTCTCTCTCTCTGTCTGTCTCTCTCTCTCTCTCTGTCTCTCTCTCTCTCTGTCTCTCTCTCTCTCTGTCTCTCTCTCTCTCTCTCTCTCTCTCTCTCTGAGTTGAGAGCGTGTGTGAGTGAGCTGTGGGGATTTGTAGGTTTTTCTTACTTTTCTTTTTTCTTTGTTTGATATTTTCATTTAGTTTTGTTTAGTTTAACGGTGTAGGTCACTTTATCTTTCATTTGTAGTACGTTTTGGTGGTTAGTTTAGGTTTATTTGGGTGGTTTTGACTCCTGCCGGCGTCTCGCCGGTCGGCGTGTGCAGCCGCCATGGTGAATGGAGAGGGGTTCTCCACGCTCACCAGGAAACATGGCATTAAGATCTGTCCTAGTTTCCCGTGCAGCGTGGAGGACATTAGTCTAGCTGTGGGGGGAGAAGGTCGGGCACGGTAGTATTATGTCGGCCGCTCGGATGAACGGCGCCGTGGTCATCTTCCTGGACCGGGAGGAGAAGGTGAACCAAGTTATCGAGGCGGGCATCACCGTGTGTGAAATGTTTGTACAGGTGCTACCGCTCACACAACCGGCCACTAAGGTGGTCCTGTCAAACGTCCCACCGTTCATCTCTGATGGCTTCCTCAGCAGAGAGTTGTCCAGACACGGGAAGATAGTCTCCCCCGTTAAGAAGATCCTGTCTGGATGTAAGTCTCCGTTGCTGAAGCACGTGGTGTCTCACCGTAGACAGGTGGAGGAGGAGGTGGTGGAGGAGGAGGTGGTGCTGGAGGAGGAGGTGGTGCTGGAGGAGGAGGTGGTGGAGGAGGAGGTGGTGCTGGAGGAGGAGGAGGTGCTGGAGGAGGAGGTGGTGGAGGAGGAGGTGGTGCTGGAGGAGGAGGTGGTGCTGGAGGAGGTGGTGCTGGAGGAGGAGGTGCTGGAGGAGGAGGTGGTGCTGGAGGAGGAGGAGGTGCTGGAGGAGGAGGTGCTGGAGGAAGTAGTGATGGAGGAAGTAGAGGCTGTAGTTAAATCCAAACTACCTGTAAAACGCAGACGGAACACTACCAGTGCCTCCAGTGAGGCTAAAGCTGAGCCGAAAGTGAGTGAGGAGAGTGGGGAGGAAGGTGTGTACGGATGGTAGTGAGGTAATGGAAGATGGATTCTACACACAATGGCCCTCATTTATGAAACGTGCGTATTATCCTAAAACAGGCGTAAGACGGGCGTACGCCGATTCCTACACAAAGCTCGGCATTTATCAATTTGGACGTGAGCGTAGGCTGCGATCAAATCTCACGTCTGGTCTGAACTCGTGTACGCAAGTTTTGGAGTCAGTGTGGACTTGCGGTGCAGCATATAATCAGTTTAACAGGAGAAGGAGAAGTCATCAGTTGATCACGTATCAGCAGTAGCAGATCTGGCTCTTTAGAAGACCTCTATGCGCCGGTCTGCAACATTGTTTTAGCCTGGGGGTTCTGCACACATCGCACAGGAAAACACGGTGCCATAAATGTAGCGA